>MU681879.1:5186-30655 GCA_026770625.1 Nicotiana glauca | reverse complement strand
AAATCAAAGCCTACTACCACGACTCCCTCCGCATGGGAAGAGGAGTAGCCATCCAATTGTTGATCTTGGCCTTAGTCCCCACAAACTGCACATCTTCCTTGCTGGATCCTTCCTCAGCTTCTATCATGTTGACTTTGGCAATAATCTTTTAAAACCTTCATCCAAATCCCCATTTATACCAATCAGTGGCCCTGTAACCTTGGATAGCAATTGCTTTTTGATACTCGGACTGACAAAAGATCGGGACAGACGTGGGATTGGCTTGGGAAGGACCCATGACCTTTTCTTCATCTTCTTGGCCCGTCGTACATCTGTCGCTGTAGGCTTGAACCCCAACCCAAAGGTATCCAGATTCTTAGGCAAAGAAACCGGTTGAACAATACCCTGAAGATCAGCCCCCAAAACCTTTGCCTGGCACAAACCCATTCTTCAGTATCTCCGAGGCTACCATGACAGTTGCAGCTGCTATTCTGGGAAGAGGGACGCTTCCACCCTTAGGAACTTTTTCCACCGAGACTGTATCAAAAACCTGGTAAACCCACGGTCCCTTGTCATCATCAGTCTCTATGAAGGGTATGATGGCATCACTTACGGCGCATGTATTGTCTTTCCCATGCACTACGATCTCTTGTCTATCCACTCGAACTTGACCATCTGATGTAGTGTAGAAGGCACTGCTTTGGCAGCGTGAATCCATGATCACCCCAACAGAAGATTATATGATACTGTGACATCTAACACTGAACTCCATGGTGAACTCGACCGGACCAATTGTTAATTCAAGTATGATGTCACTCATTGTGTCTGTACCATCCCCATCAAACCCTCGAATGCAGATGTTGTTCTTGTGAATTCTGTCGTTATCAACCTTCAGTTTGTTCAAGGTAGACAAAGGACAAATATTGGCATTGGACCCATTATCAATCAGTACTCGAGTGACTACCGAGTCTTCATACTTCACGATCAAATAGAGAGCTCTATTATGTTCTGTCCCCTCTACGGACAATTCATCATCAGAAAATGTCACCCGGTTCACCTCAAAAATCTTTTTTGCTATTTTCTCCAGATGGTTCACAAAAATCTTATCCGGCACATGGGCTTCATTTAGAATTTTCATCAACGCACGGCGGTGCTCGTCGGAATGGATCAATAATGATAGCAATGAGCTCTGTGCCGGGGTCTTCCTCAGCTGCTCCACAATGGAGTAATCCTGTGCTTTCATCTTCTTTAAGAACTCTTCCCCCTCTTCCTCAGTAACTGGCTTCTTTGTTGCTACTGGATTGGTCCGTCTTAACTCTGCAGGAGCAAAAAACCTTCCCGAACGAGTTAGACCTTGGGTTTAACACACTTCTTCCACAACTTCTTTCCCCGTATACATCACTGTTACTTGATTGTAACTCCATGGCACGACCTTCTCACTAATTATTGGTAACTGCAATACTGGCTTGATAACAACCGGTTCTGTGTGATCCCCTCTCATGACTAACACAGGTGTGCTTGATACCCCCTGCATCACTACCTTGACTGGCTCTGGTTTCTCCGCGACAATAGACGACCCTTTCCCCATCACCATAACTGGCTTGGTGTCTACACTTTTCAGCTGTACCACTGCCTTATTATTGGTTTGTTTTTCCTCGGGACTGGCTTCACTATCCCGGATCATCATCACTGTTTGTGAGGGCTTCTTAAACTCCCCTCCCTTGTGCACTAGTTCGATCATGTGGGTCTCATGGTGTGTTGGCAACGGATTCCGATTGATTTTCTGTGCTTCTGGAGCCTGAACCTCGATCTTGTTTGTATCAATAAGGCCTTGCACTGCAGTCTTCAACTTCTAGCATTTCTCGGTATCATGTCCGGGGGGCCCCGAACAATATTCACAGCTCACTGAATGGTCCAGATTTCTGGGAAGGGGATTTGGCAATTTGGGCTCAATAGGATTCGACAGGCCTAGCTGCCTCAGTTTGTGGAAAAGAGTAGTATAGGTTTCTCCTAGCGGAGTAAATGTTCCTGGCCTTTGCACCCTCTCATTCTTGAAACCTTGATTCCCATGGAAACCTGGCCCTGACGGGTTTCTGTAGGCCCTCGGGGGTGGATATGTGTTTTGTGGAGGTGGATATGTATTTTGGGGAGCCAGCGCGCGCCATTGCGGGTGAGCCGAAGGCTGGGTATATGTTTGTGCGTGGTGGACGGAAAAGCGTGGCTCTGAGTATTAGGGTTGTGGAGGGCTATATGGAGTGTAAGGGTAATTTGGGCGGTGGGGTCTGGGCTGGTAGTGGGGTGAAGGACTTCTGGATCTGGTCCAAGTGCCTGCTTCGATTGTTGCGACTTCCTCTCTCTTCTTTTTCCCGAGCACACCTCCCGTGCCGCTCTGGATAGCCTGGGTTGTGGCCTTGATCGCCGAATAACTCATTATCTTGTTGGACTTGAGTTCCTCTTCAATCATACTGCCCATTTTTACTACCTCATTAAAAGATTTACCAACTGACGTCACCAAGTGACCAAAGTAGGTTGGCTCCAAAGTCTGCAAAAACTAGTCCACTATTTCACCTTCCCTCATTGGCGGATCGACTCTCGCCGCCTGTTCCCTCCAACGGAACCCGAACTCCCTGAAGCTCTCTCTAGGCTTTTTCTCAAGTTTCAACAATGTGAGATGGTTAGGGACGATCTCAAGGTTATACTGGAAGTGCCCTGCAAATGCTTGTGCTAGATCGTCCCAGGTATACCACCTGCTAGGGTCCTGCCTCGTGTACCATTCCAGCGTAGATCCGCTCAAACTTTGACCAAAATAAGCTATCAACAGCTCGTCCTTCCCACCGGCCCCTCTCATCTTGCTACAAAAACCTCGTAGATGTGCCATTGGATCACCGTGCCCCTGGTACAGATCAAACTTTTGCATCTTGAAACCCGCCGACAATTGAACATCGGGAAAAGAACACATATCTTTGTAGGCCACACTGACTTGGCCGCCCAACCCATGCATATTCCTGAAGGACTGCTCCAGGCTTTTCACTTTGCGAAGCACTTCATCCTGCTCCGTACTCTTAGCCAGCCTCTCAGTTTCCGCCGGGATCTCAAAGTGAGGATTATAAGTATGTGGCTTGGGTGCTTGGAAGGTAGGTTCAGGGGGATAGTATTGGTTATCGTGAGCCTGAAACAACGGCTCACTGGATGATCTTTGTAGTGTGGCTGGTGGGGGTGCCACGAAAATAGGAACAGTTGGTGGAGGAGGTTCGTGTTTGGGTGGTGGGGCTTGGGGATTGTAAGGAGTTTTCCCCTAATAGTATTGGTGAATTGGGAAACTCGTTGATGGACCTGTGGGAGGGTACTCCAGAGTTTGTGCTGGTGGGAGAGTAGGGGTAGCGGGAGGGACTGGTACTTATTGCCCCCTAGCCCAAGCTAGGTGCATTTCTGCTATCTATTATCTCAACCTGTCTACTTCCTCCTTCATTGTTTGTATTTCGGTTTTTTCCTCTTCAACACTTTTGTCCGAACCAGACATGCTTCTTGGTATGGGTCCTTTAGATCTTGTTTGGTACTGGTAATTTGCCAGCACGTTCTAACAAGCTAACTGTTTGAAATATCTGAAACAACAAACTGGATTAGCGGTTAGGCTTTAACAGATTGGATAACCGCATATTGGCATGAATGCAACTATACAGTTAATCGACTCTATTATGCATTTGCTTGGCTGCATGCGTCATCCCCGCTTCTTACATATGCATCCCAAACTTTCCTTTATTTCTTTCTTTATCATTTTCTATTATTCCCCTCTTTTCTTTTTTTAATGGTGGTCGAATTTTATGTGGATTGCCTACGTATCATGTCCCAGCATGAATCAGACCGTGCGTAGTTCTGACCACAAGTGCAAAAAATAAAGACACCATTTTTTGGGTTTTTTCAATTTTCATTAACAAAACGTTCTATTACAAGGCAAAACATTTTTGAAAGGAAATTGACAGACTTGATACAAACTACAGACTTAAAAAGGGGAAATGCAAACTCCAAACGGACTACAGACTCCGAGGACAAGGAAAATACAGACTCATACTATGAATGCCTTAAGGTTTTGAATTTTGGTGCTCGCGGGGCGTCGTTCGGCTTCGCCGCGGGCTTTGGTGCAAGGCGTCTCTGCAGGTTTTTCAAATCTTCCATGATCTGGTGGACACAGGTCATTATTGAAGCGAAGAAGGTAGAATGGGACATATCCTCACAAGCTAGGCACTTCATAGTGATGTAGTGCCCGATATCATCGATTCTTCCCCGGATTCTGTCTTTTTCCCGATGCAACCGCTCTATCTGTTGATTCCGTGCTCCTAGAACTTGAGCGTTGTGAAAGAGTTGATCTTGAAACTCGCTCATCTGTTTCTCCATTCATGCCATCAGGTCATAGCAGTGCTCCCTATCTATCTTGGCATCTCGGGCTTGCCTGAAGACCCGCTCTTTGAGAGTGGATATTGTTTCTCTCAATATGGCGATGTTCCCTTCGTAGTCCCTCTTTATTTGCCACATATGCTTTGCTCTCGCTTCTGTACCTCTTGCCCATCTGGCCTTGATCCTTGTCACCCTAGCTTCAGATTCTTCCAAACCCTTTTGACAGTCGATGATTTTCCTTTTCAACTCATTTATCAACCCTTCATCAGACCGACTTCTTGGTTGTCTGTCGGCATCCATTCTTATCTGTCGAATTAGGGTCCTCAAGGCCACATTTCCTTGGGCCAACTTCTTTTTATCCCCTTCATTGGTGGCGGCATGCAAACTGTTTTTGAACTGGAGATCCTGGATCTGTTTCTCCATTTCTCCTATGGAGGCCCTGTATTCCGTTTCTTTTTCTAACCAATCCCACTATTCCTGCGATAATTCAATAAAGTCCTGGCAGTGCGGTCTTTTAGCTGGTCTCTCGTGCTTGAGATCTCTCCTATACCAAGCAAGATATTCTGGTGATGCTTTACCTTTGGCCCGATCTTGCACGCAAGTATTTTCTTTTAAGCATTGACATTCATTCCAGACCCGGTGGACTCTTGCTTCGGAAAATTGTCCGTTAGGGCTAATCTCAACTACTTAAGTGCTAAGATCTTCCTCCCGTGGCACTATTTGGTATCTCCCGAGCTGTCTCAAGATCTGATATGGAGCGTAAGGCTGGATGCTCTTAAGTCCCATCAAGAGAAGATGCAATCTAGCTGCTGACATATATCATCCACAGATAACCACCCAAATGTCCGTTGTATCTGGCTTGCGGTGACAGAACGCGGTCGTGCTACCAATTCGGTGACCCCTTCTGGCAAACTAATCTCGTTGACCCTTGTAGAAAACTCTTCTATACATGTCTTCTTTGATGACCCATAGCTCATAAATTGAGGGCGATGACATAAGTGTTCAATCATCCATATTTGTAGCAATACATTGCAACCCTCAAAGAAATCCCTTCCGGCTTTGTAAGTAGTAAGGGCGCGGAAGATGTCGGCTATTGTCATGGGTGCCAGAGTGCTGTTATCTTGAGTGAGCAAAGTACTGATGACCCCGATGACTTGTATATCAATTTTCCCGTCTTTTCTAGGAAACACCAAAAGTCGCAAAAAGGCCACCATAAATGCAATACACCTATGCTCTTCCCATTTCAAGCGGTTTTCATTGCTACAGATTTTTCTTTCTGGGTTGTTGAACCCTCCGATATGACCTATCTGTCGTATATGAATGATATGGTACAAAAAACCTCTACTAAGTCCGGGTTGTGAACCGTTCTGCGTATCTTCAGAGTGTCTAAGAACCTGTGTATGGTTACGGCCCTCGGAGCAATGAAATACTGTTCTTTCAAGGGAATTTTGGGACCCCCGATGTATCCCGCTATTTCTTCCAATGTCGGTGTAAGCTCAAAATCTGAGAAGTGAAATACATTGTGTGTCGGGTCCCAAAACGGAACCAATGCCTTTATGATTCTCCCCTCGGATTGATCTTCAACAACCCAGTGAGGCCTCCTAAGTATAACTTGACCGTGTCTTGCCCTGATTCGCCTAAGTCATTCCACCACATACGTAATCCCAAAGGGATCTTGTTTATAAGGGCTCCAGTTGAATTCTGATTCGTGCTCATTCTGAACATTTATTAAGGTGATTAAGCAAAAAGAAAAACATCATTCGACTCAAGAAAAACTAAATTTTTTTTTTCAAATGGAAGACTCGGTTTTCCGAACACGACCTTTTAGCACTCCGGGAATGAAGATTTTAAGGTTATGTGGGCCAACCAGCTAAAATATAAAAGAAATGACTAAAGGTGGCTGTTTATGCAAAGTCAGCCTTCCGGCGTTCCTTTCGGGAACATTAGGCTATGTTTGACAAAAACAGCGTCACCCAACTTTTGACACTTTTTTGGTTATTTTTTGCAAAAAAGGAGGTTGGACCCGACGAGGGTTGCCTACGTATCTCACATCCGGTGAAAATCAAACATGCGTAGTTCGGTCAAAGAAAATAAACTGAATTTTGAAAGCAAGACTCTTTTATTCAAATAAATCAAACTAAAAACATTTCTCTTTCTTTCCTTTTTCTTTCAAAAATTTGGCAGAGTTTCGACACTACTGGGGCGTTGGTGTTTTTTCCAAAAATACGTAGCTATCTCTCTACACTGTTATTTTTCTCTTTTTCTCTTTTCACAAATTTCCAATATTCCCGATTTTCAGAAGCTGGTCAGCATGCAAGTCTGAAGTAAATAGATGTGTAAAACAAACAGGATGCAGCAGGATGGTCTTTTTTATCTCAGGTTACCTGTCCTAGACGGACCCAACCCTTGTGTTGAGTCCCCTAATTCAAATGCAACATGATGCAAATAAGCATTACTACTAGGGATCCGGCATGAAGTAAAATTATTCTAGGTTCAAAACCTGGGTATGTGTTCTAGACTGTGTACCCGAGCGGACAACTCGAGTCGAGGAGGGGGCTACGTACCGGGGACCCGCGAGATCGTCTGACTTAGTAACTGGTCCGGCTTCTTTCTTATGTCAAGGTATGATACTAACAGAATAGGGAGTCTCAACCAGTAAGCACATCCCCGGAGATGAGACGAGAAGGGTTTCGGCACATTTTATATATACAGTTCAAATAATATCAAAGCGGTAAAGAATTTAGCGTATTTAGTAGGAAAACATGTAGGAAAATCAGATAAAGCCAAACATAACAATTATTCTAAGCTCGAATTCTTGAACCCTGAACTGAAATTCTGGGTTCTGTTCCCCAGCAGAGTCGCCAGAGCTGTCACACCTCTTTTTTACGCTACTACACCCCGTGAAGGATGTAATAAAGGGAGTTTTTCCAATTAAAGGATAATCGAAATGGGATTTATTATTAAGAGTTGTAGTCGCCACTTGAGAGATTTATGGTGTCCCAAGTCACCGGTTTGAATCCCGAATCGAGGAAAAAATTGGCTCCATATTACAGTCTACGAATCAGAAATTCGGATAAGGAATTCTGTTAACCCGGGAGAAGGTGTTAGGCATTCCCGAGTTTCGTGGTTCTAGCACGGTCGCTTAACTGCTATATTCGGCTTAATTATCTGATTTTAGTATATGTTCAAACCTATGTGCATTTTTACCTTTTAACCGCTTTTGATTACTATTGATAATAGGTAAAATCTGGGTGATTTAACTATTGTTTATGCTTCTACTTGATTATATTCCAATGATATATTGTGATTAATTGATGAATTATGGGCTTTAATAGTGAATTGTATATATTTCAGGTTAAGGAGCCTATATTATGTAAAAAAATATAGGATTGGAACTATTGTTGGAGCAATAAAAATGCCTCAGAGATAAATATGGTGGAAGAGCAAGAAAACAATCAAGAATTAGAAACAACTGGACTAGCGTGGTCAGATGCGCGGCCGCGCTAACCCAGAATCCGAAAATTATTGGTACAGGGGTAAATTTGGAATTTCCTCTTAATTCCACTCAATTTGCATAAATTAAAAGCTCCATCATGTATGTAGATCAGATTAAGGGAGGAAGAAAATAATTTTAGAGAGAGAAAGTGAAGAGAAGGCTCAATCTTGAAGTGAAGAAGAGAAGGAAATACAATCTTGAAGCAAGAATTCAAAGAGTTTTTCTAAACTTTCTGCTCGTATTTACGTATATTTCATTTAAGATGTTTATTGTTGATTTTCATATGAATATGAGTAGCTCAAAACTCTAGTATTCTGGGGTCATGGGTGTTAGATGATCTTGTTGTTTGAAGCTTAGATTGAAGATCTTGAATCTATCGTTATGGGTTGTCTATTTGATTCTGCTCTTAATTATTATACTGCGTAGCTAACAGTAAAATATTATTTACGAATATTGAGTTAAACTTGACAAAGGAAATTCTTGGTTGCATATAGAATCAAATAGAACAAGTTTTGAATCCCGGGCATCGGGTGAAGAATTTGCAATTAAAATAGATATATACTTAATTGCCTTGTTTGGTTGAAGAATAGGAGTTGTAAATGCATTCTTGCTAATATTAATACCATAGACATATAGGTATTAATTTAACTTGAATAGATGCATAAGAACTAGAAAGATTCTTATGAATATTATTAATCCTATAATCAATAACCAGGATAATTCAATAAATCAATCTTAAGCTAAAACAGTAGCATGATCTATAGCAAGCCCATGACCCTGGAATATCTTTTATATAAATTTGTAAAAGAAAATTGTATAAGTGTTGTAGTAATTTTTTGTTGTATTATTGTTTAATTACTAAGTCATTTGTAAATTGGTTCTTTTTATATTTTGTGATAATTTAGCTTGAATTGATAATTGTTTGAGTCTACATCAGTCGAGAAGTTGATCACAATTCCTCATGGGAACGATACTTTACTTACTACTATATTACTTGTCGATCACGTACACTTGCGTGAGTTTTTTGTTTGCAACAATTATTATTAATGAGAATTGCAACGTCGTGAAAACACATCTCGAACCACGTCACATCAATGTACCCGTGGTTATTGACATATTTCGACTCCGTTGAGATTTGGATTTGGGTCACATAAATGTGCCCCCGAGTTTATAATGTAAATTATTTTAGTAAAGATACTGGCGCGTTATTATTTTGTAAAGGCCGTGAAATTCGCTAAACGGCTCATCTCGAAATCTAAGTATTTTAGTATACATTTATGAGGGCCCCGTAATTTATTTATTTGTTTAGCGAGGCTCGTCTCTTCCTTTTATTTTAAAAGGGCAATCTTAAAACGACTAAGATTTTTCTATTTTTGCGTCTCTACGAAAATAAAGAGAAAGTCCCACTTAGTTAATATGACTTAATGTCAAACAAAGTTGAACCTGTGTAAAATTATTTGAAAAGGACTTGGGTCCAAAGCGAAACCCAACCACTAGTTTAAATGGCTGATTAAAGAAATTTGACAATTTAAGTAAAACATGTTAAACTTATTCGAAATAACTGCACATGTCCCCAACAGCCTGGGATTCGATAATAACCTAAATGAGAGCTTGAACTTCGACTTAGCAAATTGATTTCAACATCATAATGAGCCTCGATTATACCTAAAAGGTTTGAATTTATACTACTGCTGGTTCTGAACTAACTCATGCATCTAAAAATGACTTCGCTTAGCTATGCTACAATTTGATTCTGCCCAACACCGATCGAGGTTGAATTCGAAACCAAATTTCAGAATATTAATTATAGCTAGGGAAACTAACTACTGGTACTACACTAAGGGTCTGATTGTTCAGGTTTTCAAATAGATGAGACTGCTTTACATTTTTTAGAACGGACGGAAATGACATGAACTTCAAACAACAATTTAAATAGCGTGCTACTGTTCAGATAGATCTAATATCCAGCAAGCCTGGTGTTTACTACATAAATTGAACTAAAACTAACTGTATCTAATATTCATTGTACAAACAGTTCCAGTTCTAGCTATACAGTCCAATTTAGCACAAATCTAGATAGAGCTAAACAAATACAACTCATCTACTAATTATACTACTAAGACAATTTGAATACAAAACTTCAGAAGGCAAACAGACGATAGATTTCATTGCATCATTTTCCAAGTTGTAGCAATACATGATTCAAATGTGTACTTGGATTTGAAAATGCAAGAAGAAGAAGGAGTAGTCAGCGGCAGCAGATAACAATAGCAATACAACAACAATCCAACAGCAGATAACACAGCAACAACGACTATTCTTCAACCCAGGAATGATTCAAATGACCCAAGAAACAACAGAAACCAAAGGATTGACCCATAGCAATACCAAAAAAACCAAATGAACTCAAGGATGCACTAGAGTCACCTAAAAACTTCAGCCAACTAATAAATCGATCGGAAGATAATTCCACTGGATCCCCAAAGTCACTCAAGACCAGACTGGAACCACTCTGATTTTCCACGAAGAAGTAACACACTCCAACACTGATTTCCAGCAGTAAAAAGAAGACCAAACTCTCTAGTTTTTTAAACTCTCAATTCTGACTTCTTTAGGACTAAAAACCAGCCTTTCTCACTCTTAGCTTTTTAGTTTCCCTTAAGTGTTTTTCTTTTCCCTAAGAATCTGAAGAAGTCCTCCCTTTCTTATTGTCCTAATGCCTCTATTTATACCAAAACTGAACCTCCCCGAGCCCTTGAAGCACTCAAACTAATAAGAAAACCAGTCTGCCCATTAACTCCCTGAAACCCCACTACTACATGTTTCATTGTTTTGTTCAAGGGTTATGGGTGACTTGTTTTTTTAATTACTTCCCTTAAATATTACCCATGCCATTATGTTTTGTTTCCCATTATTATTAAACATGACATTAGTTTAATGGTCCACTAGTACCTTACTGGACAGATCACTCAAACTAACATATTTCAAAGTTTTCAATCCCCAAATTACCCCTGATTTACTGAGACTAATGTTATAACCAATTCAAACCTTTAACTTGTGTTACCCGTTCAACTATAACCAATTCAAGCTAATCAATTAACTAGCCACGAGAACTGATTCTTTAACTAACATATCAAAACTGAGTTCAATACAGGACAACATTAGGATTCAATTCATCAAAAATTAGTTCTGACTTGCATTCACACTAGACCAAATAGTATCCAAATAAGAACAAATGATTCAAAACAGCATCCATTGGACTACTAAGGTCGGATTGATTACGATTGGGACAGGTACACTAACACAATGCTACACTAAGGCTAAACAAAGACGAATAAAACACTGTATATATTGAACTGGACCCAGAGACAAAGATTAAAACAAGTCAACACCAAACAACTGGACGAGAATTACTGAACTATAAACAAAACAGGTTAATCGACGAAATTACTTAAACGTAGGTTAATCAATCAGAAGAAAAACTGGACCAAGAAAAGTCCGATGGAGAAGGGAGAAAAATAACTAAAAATACGAAACTAATCAGACAAAGAAAGCAACAACAAAAGAAAGTAAAGAAAAAGAAGATACCTTAGTATTACAGGCTAAACTCCCACCCGCTCCAATTGAAACTTCGACTTGAGTTTTGAAGCCAAAATGGACCTTAATCGAGTGTTCTCGACTGAGAACACTTGACTAAGGTCGATTACGACCTCAAATTCTTTTGGATCTTCTAGGGCTTGTTCAGTCGAATTAAAATTCGACGAACTCTGCTATGATTTGAGCAAAACTATCATGGGCTTTGGGACGAGGGTGGTCTGGTGGTCAAATGGTGTAACTTTGGGAAGGTTTAGGGTTGGCACCGCCACCAAGGATTTTTAGGGCGGCGCTAGGGTTCTTAGCTTAGATTCGTTATTCGAGGAGTCCCAGGGTGACTCGAAGGAAACTAATGTTAGTTTTGGTATGAGGGAGGTCTAATAGTGGTATGGTGTGATTTTGGTGGTTGTTAGATGAACTAGGGTTTTGGACGTGGATCTTCGATCGATTATTCGAAGGGACTGGTCGGGATTCGAAGGAAACTGATAGTGGATTGGAGATGAGGAGGTTATGGGAAAGAAGTGGTGTAATTTTGGAGGTCTTTGGTAACTGACTGCCGCCGTGGGCGATTTCCGACGGGCGGTCAGCGGCGGAGCGAGGCGGAGGGAGACAATCTGTCTCTGAGGCTTAGAGACGACGAGGGGGGGTTTGGCTTGGGGGGCTGGGTAGGATTTAGGAATATATCGTAGGTGCGTGAATGAATCCAAATCGTTGGATCTGATGAGATCAATGGTTTGGATCACTTCATTAAAGAGAAGCGACGTCATTTGGGGTGGTAACAGGGAGGACCGGGTAGGGGAGATGGGTCAGGTTATGTAATGGGTGAGGCTCAGGGGTTTTGGACCGTCGAATTAGGATCAGATGGACGGTTGGGATTGATTGCCACCGAAACGATGTAGTTTGACCATCATACTACGTCGTTTCGCCTGTTTTTGAGACTGGACGATTTGGACCGGGTAGGAGGGTAATTTTGGGCTGGGTAAGGGGTGTGTGAATTGGGCCTGTGGAAATTTGGCTTGGTCCGAGTTTCCTCTTTATCTTTAATTTCTTCCTTTTCTTTTTATTTTCTTTTTTAATTCCTAATTATCAAAAATTCTAAATTAAATTGTAAAACCAAAATTAACTTAAAAATACTAATTAACTTCTACTGTCAATTAACACACACAATTTAAATATCAAAAGAAATAAAATCACACGATTGGACATAAAAAATGCTAAAAATGCAAATTACATTATTTTGGTGATTTTCATTCTTGAAAAACCAAATATTGTTTTAATTAATTCCTAATTGTAGACTTAAATCCTAGAATGCAAATGCGACATATTTTGTATTTTCGTTAATTGAAACAAATAAACATGCAACGACAAATGCAAACAATAACACAAAATTCACACCAATTGCAAACAAACAAAAATTATTTTATTTTGAATTTTTGGGAGTAATTCTCGTATAGGGAAAAAATCACGTGCTCACAACCTCAATTCCATTCTAGCTCCCTGAGGATTCGATCCCGACCCTCATATCGGGTAAAAGCTACCGCGACCCTCTTCTCCTAGTTTTTAGTAGCGGGTAATTGGAACCGATCAGTTATAATCCACGAGAATGACATATGCCGATTAGGACCCTCCATCCTTATCTTCATGCGAGTAGTCTTCTCCACAAAGGTCCATACCTCCTTAGGGTCAATGTCTAAGCTAGAGTCATCATCCTCCATAGGGACGACTCTACCTCTCCTAGTCGCCGTATGAGCCACATTCAATAGCCTGCATGATCTCTTCACCACCACGAAACCCTCAACCTAATAGGGCCTCTTCTCCATGGTGGCACCCACCGCAGAAATGACCTATACGCCTGGTGTAAGCATTGATTCCGATTCCAATGCATCAGACCTTACTGGCTCAACATCAGTGATAATGTCCTTTCCTGTCTCCACCCTTTGTCTTCTCCTCGGTGATGCCTCTTCTCCGCATGACAGATCTTGCACAAGGTGCAAGATAGGCTGAAAAAAGACCTGATCCGGCATGGCAATAGTTTGGGGGATGGAGTCCCATATTGGCATAACTTGAGTCTGACCTCCTCGAGTAGAGTCAGCTAGAGCAAATTGCATTCTTGTTGGTGCAATATCCTGACGAAATGCAGGCACTAGAGCCTTCGCCTTTTTTGGAAACTCGCTGACCTGGTACCAAAGGAAGGTCGCGTCAAGAGGCAATACTGAACGGCAATAAGTTAAGGTAGAAATAACACTTATCGGACGAAGTCTTGGATCCAAAGTACTTATGATAGGATGCCCAGTCATGAATTCCCACGGTGTGGGGTAACACGTGAGCCACCCAATCTTCAATATCGAAGACGGGAGAAGGTGCACGCCTCTCAGCTAGAAACAAGTAAGCTATGAGAGTCGGAAACGAAAGAAGAGGAAGAAAGAAAATAACGAACATACAGCAAGATACTTACTATTATAGTTCCATCGCTCGGGAAATCCAGTCGGATTCGCCACCAGGTGCTCGGTCATGATGAAGAAGTATACTCTAGAACTACAGGTTCGCCTTATCATCCATCCCGTCCACTAACCCTTTGATCCCATGATATCGTAGATGTATCAACATGCCTTTATAAAAGCTGGGCGAGAATAGATGTAGCAGATGGAAAATATTGACCTCACAGTCGGCCAACTCTTCATACTTCGCCAGCATCAGAAAAAACTTTGTATAAATAAGGGGAGAGCTGTGCCAGGCAGATGTTGTAAACATAGAAAGAAGGGGTAAACATATAAATCACAATACCCATATTGGTGAACTTATACTATGTCATCTCCCGTCGGAATAATCTCGACGTGACAAGGAATACGATATTTGTACTAGAGGTCGGCTATTTGACGCAGCCCCGTCTCAGAAAGCTCTTGAGCAAGAGTGGGAGCAGGTTCCTTTAGGAAGTCATTTCTGACCAAAGGATTCTTGGCAACCAACTCCTCCACTGTAGGGAAACTTTCTTCCTCCTCAACCATGGGTTCCTCACCACCGAGAGGAATGGCCATCAATAAAGGAGTGGCATCGGTGAATCCGTCGTGAATATGAGGGGAATTTGACATGTTTCCATAGAAAAGTTTGTATAGCAAAGTCAAAGTAAAGAAGATACCAGCTGGGAAGGAAATCAAGGACTGAAATTAAAGAAATGATTAGAGACTTGGCGAGGTTGTGATTGGATAGAATCGTCTTTCCATTTGATATAAGCCTCAGTCTGTGGAAGCCGTAGTGACTTGTTCGCTTGATGGGTCCAGTCTTTAGTGGATTAGCATCAAGATTTTCTTTGTTCCGTTTTTGCATTCCTGCATGACCTAAATTTCAGGTAAGCCCTTGCCCTGAAGGAACTCGCGTCCTTCTCTCGTGACTTCAGGCGCTCAAGTTTGCGTCATTCATCCGGTGCTAGCGAGTCACGTCGTCCACAGCCTCTTGCCCTACCCATGCTTTTCGCTTTCCTAGTATTACAACCCTTCGGGTAGGAAGGTGTAGGAGCAAAGCCACTCTTTCCCCTTCTTCCACTAGTATTAGAGGAAAGAGTTACCGAGACAAGGCAAGAGAAAAGGAAGCTAAATTGCAAGAAATCGAAAGTGGATATCCAAGAAGAAAATCAAAGAAAAATGATATGCATGCAACGAGGGGAATGTTGAAAGTTTCGAAAATGCAATCCCTCTCCTCTACTTATAGGTTTGGGTAACACCGAAATCGAGGCAAAGAGCCGTCAACGGCACCAAAACCAAAGCGATTGAAGCATAGACATTACATTGGGAAGACGTGTAATGATGACGCGCGTAACATGATGTCATACTACGAAAGCCACACCAACCGTAGCCCTGCCGCCAGTTTGACCTCGGCCGATTCGATTCAATCATCACGACCAAATTTCCTCTAAACGACTGCAAACAGGATCCACTCATTGAGGACGTCCAATATCATGACCTCAACAAGCGGAGGGATTAACTGTATTGGTCAAAATTTGGATTAGACTTAATAGTTGCAAATGGATGTGGTCGAGGATTAAGATGACCACGGCATGAGGGTGAGGAGTCGCTATAAGAAAGATTAGTGCCGAGGTCGGGAAAATGGTCTATGAAAATAACGGTAGTAGGATAAGTTAGAATAGAAAGAAGGAATGTTCCATTGAATATTCTTTCAGTTTTACTTTTGTAGAGTTCTCAGGAATATCCCCTATAAATAGGAAGAGATAAAGAACAAAAAGGGGATCCTACTTTTCGATAAGAGCATATTGTAAAGGGTTGACTATAAAGAATATACAAAAGCTTGTCTTGATCACTGACTACATTGTTCAATATACATTGTTCATTCACAAGATCCAAAGATTCCTTGTCCATCTTCATTTTCTATCACCCCACGTTGTTGTCAGGAAGGAGAATCATCCAAGTCATCTAATATCTGGGTGATAAATTCCTTCTTATTACATTTATTGTCATTATCTACATTTATTGTATGCTTCTATTACTATATTCATTGACAATCATTGAACATATACTTGATATTTATTATTCTTGAACGTTGTCCATATCACTGATATACCCCAGTTAGATATAGAACTTATTATATTTAATTAGGATTTACCCTCTATTTACTTATTAATTAGTTTAACAGAAAGCTTAACAGGTTTTGGTCAAACAATTTCCAATTAGGCTCTTTTCTAAATTGGTTCATTTATGGCTTCTGTACAGATGGGCCAATGTATAATGTATTGAGCTGCTTTTATTTAATTCTTTTGTGCTTTAAGTCGGAATGTTTAATGTCATTTTACTTCATATTGTCACAATATGCCATAGTATTGGAAACTTAATTCAAAGTTGTGGTTGGAAATCTTAGTTATTTAGAATTTGGTTTATTTAATTCATGTCTAAATAG
Organism: Nicotiana glauca; assembly: GCA_026770625.1. Taxonomy (NCBI): domain Eukaryota; kingdom Viridiplantae; phylum Streptophyta; class Magnoliopsida; order Solanales; family Solanaceae; genus Nicotiana; species Nicotiana glauca. The sequence continues at coordinate 14,289 of MU681879.1, read as the reverse complement.
GATTAGATTTAATATAGGAATAGGCTTTGTTATTTCTAATTGAAATATGTTTCATACTATTATAAAAATAGGGGTATTGATAGCTTATTTTAATGTGTGAAAGAAATAAAAAATCGTATAGATCATTCGGAGATTTATAAATAAAATATTTTCCTTCATATTGGTATCAGAGCTTCTACGATCTTGAGAGAGAATCAAGTAGCCTCCGCTGCCGACCGGCGGCGCTAGCCAATGTGTGCCACTTGTCTAGCCCAAAAATATGTTGGCAAAATCATAGATAGTTGTCAACAAAATTAGATTATTCGATGAAAAGTTTCAAGACAGATTCAAGAAAAGAAAAAACATGTTTAAGGAGGTGCAAACAAATATAGCACAAGAAGAAGAAACTCTTCTCTAAAAGTTGGAGAGAGGTTTAAAAAAGTTGGAAGTTGATTATATGTTTCAACAAAATTGAATGGTGACAAAGTGCATCAACGTGGGTTGGAGACAGGTACTTCAACAAAATTGAGTGTTGGTGACAAAGTGCATAAATGTGAGTTGGAGACAGGTGCTTCAACAAAAATATAGTGTTGGTGAAAAAGTGCATAAATGTGAGTTGGAGACAGGTGCTTCAACAAAAATATAGTGTTGGTGAAAAAGTGCATCAACGGTTGGTGACAAAGTGCATCAACGTGAGTTGGTGACAGGTTCTTCAACAAAATTAAGTGTTGGTGACAAAGTGCATCAACGTGAGTTGAAGACATGTGCTTCAACAAAAATTGAGTGTAAGTGACAAAGTGAATCAACGTGAGTTGGAGAGAGGCATTTCAACAAATTGAGGGATGTAGACATGTGCTTCATCAAAAGTGAAAGTTGGAGAGGAGTGCTCCAACATAACTGCAAAACGAACAAGTCGGACTTATACAACTTTGAATTACAGGAGAATGTTGGAAATTTAATTCAAAGTTGTAGTAGGAAATTTTAGTTATTTAGAATTTGGTTTATTTAATTCATGTCTAAATAGGATTAGATTTAATATAGGTAGGCTTTGTTATTTTTAATTGAAGTAAGTTTTATAGTATTATAAATAGGGGTATTGATAGCTTATTTTAATAGGTGGAGAAAATAAAGAATTGTAGAGATCATTCAGAGATTTATAAATAAAAATATTTTTCCTTTCCTCAGGGTAGGGGTAAGGTCTGCGTATACACTACCCTCCCTAGACGGATTTCACTGGGTCGTTGTTGTTGTTATTGTTGTATAGTCTAACTCTTAGCATTCTAAAAATAAAAGAAATATGCCATATAGTCCAAATATTGGAAACTTAAGGTAAGCAAAAAAGAGTGTCAGTCACTTTCCTGGATAACTACTATTTCAATCAGAGTTATATGCTGCATGGAAAGTAGATTCAACCACTTTGATATTGGGGAATACAAAAATACTCGTAAGTTGTAAAAGTGTGTGGATAGTATGCTTTCACTCAGAAGCATTATTTTTTTTGGGTGATAAGGGATCGGAGTAGTTTAATAAATAATGGGAAAATGTCCGTAATACACGCAATCTAATAAAAATTAGAGCATTTACAGCCGAATATGATTCTTTAGGAACGACAACCAATCTTCTATACAAACTGCAACCTCATGGTAGGTGCACCGAGAAGAAATTAAAATTGAGAGGCTATTCTCCTAATGTACACAGGAGTTCTCTATCCCCTTAGAAATCCAATTTCTTTCCTTTCATAAGTTGCTTTTCGATTTTTCTTCCTTCTTCTAAATTTCCGGTTGGGGAGTGTTTGCTTCACTGTGCTTGGCATTGCAAGTTGCAGCAAGAACTATCTCAAGATCGAATTTTAACCGTACAGTGTAGGAGGTGACCAGGGGCATTGGAATGATTTTTTATAAGCGGTATCAATATTGATAGAGGAAAAATAAAATATTATTAATTATATTTGTAAATAAGGAATAGCCTTGACCCATCAGTTTTGTTCCTAGAAGAGGTCTAGAGTTGAATTCTACTTAACCACATTTTTTAACAAACACTCTCTCTAATAGTTGTCAAGGTACGGACCTCCGACCTCTAAGTGCAAAATCAGGTGTTTCACCATCCAGTCAAGTAGTGTTATTTTTTCTATTTATTTATTTGCACGTAGTATTATTACACATGTTCATAAAATTTTCCAACAAATAGGTATCGCGCGACATCGCTTCGTTCAACGTGTGTGCCCGCCCTAACACACCCGCCCTTGAGGTGGTCCACATCCTCACCCAAAACAGTTGCGCATGAAGCACCAGTTGACATATGTAATCTTCTTTTTCATCAAATTTTCATTTTTCAATATTGTTCCACTCGTCGCCAACCAAGTAAAAAGCACCTTTCTTGGTGCCCTGGAATCCAAACAAATAAGTGTGGGAAACTCGACTCCCTCACCAAGAGCGTAGGATAATATGACTCCAACCCCCCCTCCCCCCGCCCAGTTTACATGTGACAATAAACGGTGCTTGACGCAGTGACAAAGCTTGTAGGGATGCTCGACAGAGTGCTCTTAATTAATACTTTCGTTCTTCCTTTCTACAAGTAGAATCTCTGCATTATTTCTTGTATATTTAGATAAGAAATTTCGTTGTCTAAAGTTGAAGTGATCTTTAATGCTGGTTGTTTTGTGATGTGTTGCTACTTCTCTCCTATAATAAAAACAATGCAAATTATGCAATGGCACCTTATCCCCCTCTTTGGAATATGTATATGGTTAAAACTGGGCCTATCCGATTTTACTATTTGATCGAGATCAGGGAATTGCATCGAAAACCAACATCGTAATGGATCAGACTAGAGCACGAAGACAAGGTATCGAGTTCGAGAATTGAGGTGCCTGTCGAGGTCGAGGCCAACGGCGATCGAGACGAAATATAGTAGACTTCGAGCAAAGCGCAATAACAGAAAAACAAGATATCCGTGACCGGTTGTAGAACACGGCGGAAATCCTAGAACAGATCAAAATCAAGGGCAATTGTTTGGGTTAATCATGGGATTTACTTGCGTAATTAGATTTGTACCATAGATATGATTCCTCTACTATATAAAGAGGGTTCTGATCATTTTGTAAACACCTTACATTGACGTATATCAAAACAAATACAATACTATCTGTCCAATTTATATTCTTGTTCATCTGCTTGTTATATTTCTAATTTTTCTTGCACCTATCAATTCGAGGGTATTGAAGTTGAAGGCTGAATTCCGTTCAAACACCGGTTTGCTTAATTTTATTGTTAATTTCTATTATTACTGTTTACATTTATCAATTGGTATTAGGTGAAATCACGTGTCTTTAGAACCACATTATAAGCTTAATTGTTATCTAATTTTAAGGGTAAACAGAGTCAATATGCAGATCTTCCACCTGATAAAGAAACATTGGACTGGAATACAAGGATGAAGATTGCAGCTGGTGCAGCGAAGGGTTTAGAATATCTGCATGACAAAGCCAACCCTCCTGTAATATATCAGGACTTAAAAACTTCCAACATACTTCTTGATGAAGGATACCACCCTAAATTATCAGATTTTGGGCTTGCTAAACTAAGCCCTGTTGGCGACAAGACTCATGTGTCTACACGTGTGATGGGTACATATGGCTACTGTGCTCCGGAATATGCAATGACCGGTCAACTCACATTGAAATCTGATGTTTACAGTTTTGGGGTCGTCTTCCTTGAGCTGATTACAGGACGCAAAGCAATTGATAACGCACGGTCTCATGGTGACCTATGCAACAGTTTGGCATGTTGGTTTCCCTTGGGGTTTGAACCTGCTACCAACTAATTAAGAAATTGTGCACCTTCATTTCATTTTGTAGTCACTAACTAAACATATCTTAGTGAAAATATTTCAGAAAGAGAATCATTAAACAGAGTATAGCAGTTTTTAGAAAATATAAACTTAACCGTGGTAAGTTCAATTAGTTTGGTTCAAACACTAGGTGCAGGTAAGTATTTATCTTGAGGGCTCGTTTGTAGTGTTTTTTATTCCCATGAGAGAGAGAGGGTGGGACAACTAATTCCAGGATGATTAATCTTCCCAACAGATCGACCCTATAATTTTCTTCCCAATCCCTCCCAAATGTAGTACTACGAAGAGGTTTGAAAATAAACAAAAAAAAGTTGCGAATTAGTTTAGCTGGAACAGAGGCAGAGAAGCCGCCTCAGTGTATGAAAATTACGTACAAATATATACACCATACAAGAGCAGAGTAGCAGACAGGCAAGAACAATGAATTAGTAAGTTGATTTTCATTACATATAACGTTCAGCCACAGTGATAAGACTAGCCTTAATGGAATTGTATATTTGGATTTTGTACAATGGACTAACACATCATATCTGCATACTCGGATTCTCCTCTGCACCAGACAGAATCGTAATACCCTCAACATCACAGCTAGAGAGCATCGGATTGACCAACCTGGTTAAACAAAATACTAGATGATCTAAACCACAAAAAGAGAAGGCTATCTAAGTTAAGATCATCATTTCTTCCTCTTACCCTGTAAAAAGAGGGATTACGACAGTCAACCACAATCTTAAACTCAAACAAAAACAAACACAAAATCACAGCAGAAATATTTACCGAGCTGACATAGTCATCCATTGATGACTGCTTCCGCTTCTTTTAAGGTAGGAGAGCTTTTAGTTGCTTATAAGAATAATTCTAAATAATTGCATAATTGCAGTTTATGAATATTCTAAAAGAAATTCTTTTCTTTTTCTTTCTTATAAAAAAATTACTTCACTTTATATGTTGGGAGTTCCAACTATCCTGACTTAATTCTGTCTCATTCACCGTGTGATCAACACGAGTTCAATCACAACCTGATCGAATAGGCCCAATCCACGAGGTGCCACTCGCTTCATGGTTTTCAGCGCTCATGTATCATACCTTAGCATCAGTGGCGGAGCCAGAATTTTCATTGAGGGGAATCAAAATATAAAAAAAACAAACTCACCAAGAAGTCAAGGGGTGTCATTATAGAGTATATACACATATTTTTTTAAAAATTACCAAGCTAAACAGTGTAATTTTCCGACGAAGGAGTGTCGGTTGACACCCCTTGGGTGCATGTGGCTCCGCCACTGCTTAGCATGGCTAAGTAATTTCTCAACAACGAGACCCTCGGCTCGTGTGCTCCCTACTTTGGCACAAGTAGTTTCAGGAAGTCAACGCCTTGGTCATGACCCTCGGCCTGAACGATGACCCCTTCTCAGAATAAAGGATACTCCCAAAAATCTTTTCTTTCTAAAACTTCTTCTAGTGACTTTTCAAGTCTAAATCTTTTGTACATACTCATACTGGTATCCTTAAATGTAAGGCATGACATAAGAATAAAATAGACATTCAAAAGTATTTATAAAGGTTCTTGATCCTTCATGAATTTCAACATGAAAATGGCACATATGAATAACATAAAAATCTGAAATTTATGCATATATATCCAAATAATCATCTAAATTTTAGCTAGAAAAAAATTCTAAGCTAATAGGTACTTACTACTCCAATTAAATACAAAGAATAACATAAAAATCCGAAATTTATGCACATATGACTCTCCCCTTCACCCCACCAAAAAGAAAAAAGAAACTGTCATATCAAACTTGGGAATTTTTAAATGTGTAATTGGAGAGAATGGAACAACATTAATTAGCCAATGAACTCAACAGCCTGCCAAAGGGATACTTGATTTAGTAGCTTAGTAGCCTCTTTTGGTGGATTAAGAGACATGTTTGGCCAGCAGACTTCGAAGATTCTTTAGCAGATAAATGACAGTTTAAACGAAGATATAACAGCTCAAAGGAAACTTGAAAGATTAGGTAAAACTCAGACCGGGCATTAAGCAAACAAGAAAAGGAAAAAGTTTTCTTCAGCCCATCATGAAAATATACAGAGCAGGGGTATGCACAGTATATGTAAATTAACGCCAAATAATCATCTAAACTTTAGCTAGAAAATAATTCTAAGCTAATAGGTACTTACTATACTACATATTAACTCTTTTATGCAATTCATCAAACACCTTGTGTGCATGTTTTTGTGAGTTAAACCACTTTAGTAAAGGGCACCTCAAAACTTCTCGAGCCAATACGTAGGCCCCGGTCCAATTGACACCAGTCAAAAAAATTAATTCTACAACAACCAGTGTATTTTTAATCAATTTTAAAGTTTCACACCTAAAGATGAAATTTATTGTTGATATAGAGGAAGAAGGGGAATAACTATTCAATTCTTGCCTATTACCACTGTAGCATAGTTGACAATAGAAAAATTTACATGCCTGTGTTCAAGAATTAGTGATTGATAAAGAACCCTAGAATTTTGTTTTGCTGTCTGCGTAAAGAACAATGCTCTGTTTCTTGTGCGTATAACTCTGTCACTCTTCCTTTGGACCTTTTTACGTCCAACTACTGCTGCTTTAAGGGTTAAGGCCTTAAGCCTTCCCTTTTTCTTCAACAGCCCTTTATGGAGCTTTTAGTCCCTTTTCCTTTTCTTTTTTTGTTTTGTTTTTGTTTTAACTTAACTAATAATTAATGATACCTACTTTTATTAATTAATAATATTAATATTTCCTAATTATATATTCAATTATTTATAAATAGAGAAGCAACTCAAAATCAATCACAAGGGTTTAAATCCGTAATAGAAGTATAATTTAAGATAATAAAAATTAAAATTCTTTATTTAACGGGTCTTGAAACTTTTATATATTTGAGGAGTGTTACATTCTTCCTCAAATATTACTTGAGGCAAATCATATTGATTAAACAAGTCAGCATTTAGTCGCTCGTTTATGATAAAATTATGAACTGAAAAACATGCCATAACATCTCTTTGGACATCAATAGAATATGGAGCTATCTTGTCCAATATTGAAAATCTTGCTTTCAGAACTCCATAAGCACGTGCAATAACATTTCTAAATTGTGCATGAGCATGGTTAAACTTTTCCTCCTTATTTATGGCCCGCCTACGATGATAATCTCTCAACCAATATCGAATATTACGATATGGTGCTAGAAATGCTCGAGTATTAGGATACGCCGCATCACATAAATAATACTTATTGTAGACAATAAATTTGCGGACGAGAAAATTAAAATCAAGACCGAAAATATTGCAACAATCGTAGTATTTGATTTTGAATATTTGAGTGTACAATCTCTATGATTCCTCTGATTCTACTTTTCTAGTATAAAGTCAAGGGCCTTTGAGCTTGATCTTGAATCTATGTTTGTTGCCACGAACGATGATCTTGTTCTTGAGCTTGATCTTGAATCTATGTTTGTTGCCACGAACGATGATCTTGTTCTTGAGCTTGATCTTGAATCTATGTTTGTTGCCACGAACGATGATCTTGTTCTTGAGCTTGAGCTTGAGCTTGAGCTTGATTGCTTGAACTTGATCTTGATTTGTTCTTCGTTCTTGAGCTTGAACTTGATTTCTTCTTCGTTCTTGAACTTGAGCTTGATTGCTTGAACTTGAACTTGTTTGCTTGAAGCTTGAAACTTGTGGAGGAATTTACAGTGTTTGATCCACGAGCTCTTTCTTGCTTCTTGTTATCACTTCTGGTCCCTTTTCTGAATTATGAAGATCCTTATTTATAGTTGTGGAAAGGAGGAGTTGTGATAAGAACAAACTCTTTCTGACCAATCAAATTGATGTGTGACATGGCCGCATTTGATTGGCCAGAACATGTCACTTGCACACGTGGCGCGATTTCATTGGCATTTTAGTGTGACTAGGCATGCCTTGTCATTTTGACACGTGGCATGATCCCATTCGCTCTTCCGTTTGACTTGGCGCGCCACGTCATTTGACACGTAGCGCCAAATTGGGCCTCTAGGAAGATGACATCTTGGGCTTAATGAAGTGGGCTCATCACTTTAGCTAAATTAAATGGGCTAGCCCAATGGATTAAGACTTATTTATTTAACTCATATATATTGGACTTATTTATATAATTCCATTATATTAGCCCAAAATATTTATTTGGACCAATATATTTTGAATTTAAAATATAGTCCAAATTATTTTATGAATTTAATTTTAAATAAAATTTATATGCCTACAAATGCCCCCTACTTCAAGACTTAGTATAAGCTTTAAGACTAGGCTTGAAGTATTATGGAGCCACATCTTTTTCTCTTTATTTTCACATAAAACGAAACACCAAAGTTTCAAATTTCAATCACGTTGAACAGTGTAGTTGCTCTCTAACGTTCCATTTTTCCATCTGGTAAAATAAACTTCTCTTTCAATTGAAAATCATTATTGTCTCATGTGTAGTATTAGTGCAGTACATTGATACATGTATCCAAATCTCTTTAGGGTTAAATGAAGACTACACTTTGATTCCATCTCCAACACTACTTATTTCGGCCAGTACATGTATCCGAATCTCTTTAGGATTAAAACAATGAATATTAAATCTTGAAGACTACACTTTGACTCCATCTCCAACACTAATTATTTCAGCCGCCTAAGCAATTCCAAACCCCTTTAGGTAATTGATTTCAGGTGATCCCACATCGAGTCCTCACCTCCCAACCAGCTGCATTGAAGATCTATATAAACCCCATGCCCATGTGTTTATTAAGCATCGAATTGTGGCGTCTACAAGCTGCCTTGGCTACGTGTTTTAGCTAGTAGGAGGCAATCCAGAGGTAATTTTTTTTCTTTTGTGTATTTTCTATCGTCTTTTTCTTTCTTGTTTTTTTTTAGGTCAAGCGAGAAATATATGCTCTTGTTCAACAAGATGATCCATGCATGAAGAAGATAATCTTGGGGTGTGAAGGGATGGGTACTCATTAACCGTTAACCGTCTAAGCCAAAGATTTATTTTATCTTAGGCAAAGAACATCACACCGTTTATGCCAAAGATTTATTATCTGAAGCGAAGACCATTACACCGTCTGAGCTAATGACTTCATCTTGTTTGACTTCATTTTATCTGAGGCATAGACCTTTACACCGTCCGGGCTAAATTTATTTTGTCTGAAGCGAAGACCATTACACCGTCTAAGCTAATGACTTCATCCCATTTGAAGATTTAACTTCATTTTATCTAAGGCATAGA
>MU681877.1:0-35128 GCA_026770625.1 Nicotiana glauca | reverse complement strand
GTTACTCCTGGGCCGTTTGATCAAATTTTCAATGGTCCAGATTCAACCACTTGGAACAGTGTCGTTTTGGTTTGTGTATAGGTAGCCCGGTTGATTTTTCTTTGGGCCTGGTCTGTGTATTAATACCATTTGGGCTACTGAATTATTTTTGGCCCAATTCTTGTATATTGTATTTGTATTTTACCTTTTTGTATTTTCGTAATTTTGTATTCTTTTCTTTTCTATATATTTTTTATTTTACTTTTTGTATTTATTTATCTATTTATTTTCCTTGTATTTTCTTTGTATTTCCTTTTAATTTTTCCTTTGATTTTCTGATTTTTCTAAAATTAAAGAGTAATTAATTTCTATTTTTGGTATTTTTTAATTAATACAAAAATGGTATTTTGTTTTGTTTTTCCTTTCAAAACTTAGAAAAAGTCCTAGTATTTATACTTATTTCATGAGTTATTATTAATCAAATAATTATCAACAAATTGCCACACAAATTCAAAAATTATTTTTGCCTATATTTTGGAACAATTTGCTTGGGGCAAAAATCACGTGCTCACAACTCCTTCCTCCGAGGAGGATATAGGGGTACTTAAACTTATATACCTACCCATTCACAGTGGGTCCTACAATTCTGGCTCAGGGTTCCATAGATCTAGTTATTCTTGACTTTTGCCAATGATACCGAGTGACGCTTGGCCAGATCTACCCCTCATTTTGGTGAATAGTTTACTTGATCGGGTTCTTTTCCAGCTAGGTCGAGGGGATGAATTTTACCCTCGACCATCTGAACAAACTGTACAGTCCTTGATTTTATCATGGTGGCTTGATAAAATTGCAACGTCAATCCTTGAAATCTCTCTTCTCTAGTATCGACGAGGACAAAGACCGAGGAAGGATGAGCCGGTTTGTCCAAGTTAGGACCTCCTACCTGATTCCTACTCATTGGATGTCGTTCGCCGAGGAGTGAACTTGAAATGTAAGTACATAGCAGGTTTATACCCTGCTTTCTTTTCTTTTTCTCAGCTTTATCCTTTTCTTTGGTCTATAACCCTTTTTCGATGGTGCAACCACTACTTTGTTTCCTGGTGAGGTCCCAAACCTCGAAGGTTGAGTTCGAAAGCTGGCTTCCACGTCCTCTTATTCAGAGCATTGCTGGCATGATTTGGTCAAGGGTTGATGGGAGGCCAAAAACCCTGGTGAGTTCTCTTGTTTGTTTTCTTGTACTTCTCTTATGGGATATTTACTTCGATTTTGTATAGGTCTTGGAGACGTCGTTGCTATGCGGCCAGCCCCAGCTGATGAAGAAGAGATTCGAAGTCATCTAAAGAAAGAAAAGGAAAAGAGAGTCATCGACAAATCCCCCGAAGCCTAAGAAGAGCGTAGCTTGAAGGTCCAAGGTCGATATAGCGGCCTTATCTCCACAAACGGCCTAACGCCTTCGGGATCAAGATGAAGAAGAAGATGACGACTGCCTATTGGTAGCTCGTAAAAGAGAAAATGTCGGTGCTTTGAAGTTCGTCGATCCGGTGATAATTGATGTTGCTCATTCCAGAGCCAAAGTAATCTCTCAGGGGAGTTCAAACAAATTCCCCGAGCCATCGAGCAGAAAAAAGGCAACTCGCCTAGGAGGCCATTTGGAGGGCGAGGCTGAATGAATCGATCCCTAGCCTCTTCAAATAAAAGAGAATGCTCCGAGTGGATCTCTTGGGGTAATCAATCTGGATAATTCACCTCTTGGCCCCGAGTTCTCCGAGGGGCAAATCCGAGATGCTTAGAATATTAGGTCTTCTGAAGTGTAAGCAAGCCAAGGGCATGGCATCTTTCAAGAATGCCTTGCAGGGCTTGAAGATGGCCCTGACCCAGATGTTTCTTTCATTATTGATGAGGCTCGTAGACTCTTCAAACAAGTGAGTTTTATGTTTTTATGCCTGCGCCTTTGTTTTTACTGTTCTGAATCCATCTTTCCTCCTTTTTATGAAAGCTGTAGTTCTCCATAAAGGGATATTTTCCAAGTCTCGAACTGATTTTGCTTGATGTGAGGCCGAACCTAAGAATATTTTGAAAGAGAGGGACAATCTTAAAACCCTCTATGTTAAGAAAGAGATGGAGATCAATGATCTACGAGTTGAATTGATGCATGTTTGCCAATGACGGTCCGAGTACGTTGAGAAGGTAATATAGCCTTTGAGGGTATGTTATGTACTTGTTTGTTTTGATGACTAATACTTTTAATTTCATAGTTTTATCAGAAGCTCGACTTGGTGGCGCAGCTTCAGGAGGAGTTTAAGATAAAATAGGCCGAGACCTTGGAGTGGAGGCAAGGTATGGACAATCTTGCCTCTGAGAAAGAAACTCTTCGAGAGCAGCTGGCTTCACTCGAACGTCAATTTTAAAGCGTGAAGGAGGAGAGCCTAGCTTGTGACCACAAAATCGAGGAGCTTAAAGCTAAATCTATTGCCGAGTTGGCCAAGGCCAGATCTGAAGCTAAGGCACTTATGTCTTCATACTAAGCCGATGCTGAAGCAGCTAATGCTCGAGACAATGAGATTTCTTCTGCATCAGAAGTTCAGTTATCAAGTTCAATTGATCATGCTAGGCAAAAATCCCGGAAGGTATCCCTCGAGGTGGTACATGCTCGCAACTTTTATCTCTCAACCGATATCAAAAGGGAAAATATTTTAGAAGAAAAGGCTGCCGTTTTACTTTTCGATGAAGATGATTCTGTCAGTGGCTCCGAGAGCGGAGAAGACGAAGATGAAGTCCCCAAGGATGAGGCTCTCGAAGATGCGACTGCCGTAGATGTGACTCCGAAGTAGTCTTAGGTTTCCTTATTTTGTTTTTGTGCAAGTATCCTTTGTGTAAATATTCCTTGTAACCATCCTTTAGAAATACAAGGGGAACTTTTTATCTTATTATTGACATGTGCTGGATTTTATATTGTCTTTATTTATAGAATACTTCTTTTGCATAACTTGAATGATTGGTCAGAGAATTGGCTTGGGCTTGAGAATAATCCCTTAGATCTTTATGGATAGTTATAATAATCCTCGATCCAATTTTAAATCGACTCGATGTGAACTCGAGATATCGCGACCCTTGATCTCGGTTAGAGTGAGAACGGAGTCTCGTACAATATATTTTTGGCCCTTAAGCCTTTCGAAGTTGGCCCTTAGGCTCTTTAAGTTGGGCCGATTCGGACTCTTAGAATGACTATATAAATTTTCCCTTATTTCGGCTAAAAGACTTAGTGAAAATTTAACTATGCCTTAGCATGTATTTTTTGTACCCGTAGGTTTTTTTGAATGTTCGACATATCAGAACCTTATTAGTAATTTGTTTGTGTAAACATAATTGAATACCTCTTGTGGTATTTCCGAAGGCTGACGTTATCGAAGCCCTTGGATTTTTTTAGGGCCGAATTTATCAAAGCTTTTCTTATTTTGCTTTTGTCGAGGGTAACCTGATTTAACAGGTTTTTCAGTGTTTGAAGGCCTTTAATTTATAGTGGAAGTCGGACATCTCCAAGCCGCATTATTTTGGCTGTAGCCTTTATATGACCGTAGTCTTTAGTATGACCGTAGCCTTCAGGTATGTCACTTGAACTTGTTTCCCAATAACTTTTCGAACTTGTTCGAAAAGTTAGTCCCCGAGTATATTGGCCTTGGCCTTTGTTTCAGGAGGGTGTCCCTTTGAGGTCTTATAAGTTCGAGTTTTTGATGACTCAAATGTAGTCGATGACAGTCCCCGAGTATTTGGGGGTACTTTTATGCTTTGACTCTTGAGCCATTTCCCATAGGATTATAATTGTAGAGCTCGTGTAATGGTAGACTTCCTTGGGACACAAAGTGTTTTTTGATATTCAGAAAGCTTCTTCAAGTAATTGATACATGTGTACATGCTTTGCCGTAGGGTTTTCACTATTATACGGACATGATTCATCTGACCATTTGGCCCATTACAAAGTTTAGGCCCTCTTAGGCGTGATGATTAAAAAGAAACCTTGGATACCATTGAGTTTTCCTTAGGCAGCACATAGTTGTTGCCCCCTTAAAAACCTTGCTGGTAAAACCCATTTAGGACAAAATACGAGCCAAGGGAAAAAGAGTGCAAGTTATGCTTTAAAACCTAAGGCCTTCGTGTTAAAAGGGTGTCTTCGAGATCGCGCACTCTCGAGAGCTTTTGTCATGCCGAGTTTGTAGCCTTGGACTTATCGGGGATGATTCTGGGCCTCTTTTTGACACCATGAAGCTGAGAATTTTACCTGAGCCAACTCCGAAGGCATATTTTCCTGGGTTAAGATTCATATCGCATTGCTTCGAAACTTCGAATATTTCCTGCAAATGGATTAAAATGGTCCTTTGAAAACAGGGACTTAACTAATAATATCATCAATATAGGCTATCATTGTTTACCTATGTATCTGTTCTTTGATCATCATGTTAACTAGATATCAGTACATAGCTTCTTGGTCTGGGGCCTCCCTTTTTTTATTGCTTTATCGGTTTGAACCTGGAATCGGTGCTCAGCTAATATGTGCAATTTCTGGCGGAATTCCTGTTATATCTAAACGGGACCAATCAAAGTAATCCATATTATCAATAAGAAACTGAATGCGTTTTTTTCCACTGAGTTCGAGGGTTAATCACGTTCTCAGGTGTACCTTTATCTCGGGCGGTTGACTAGGTGACATCGGACTCTTTGGGAACGATGAAGGTTTATGGAGTGAGGAAGTCTTCTTCGTCGACTTTGATTACCTGTTGTTCCGATTCCATCGACGCAGGGAGCTGTGATTGCTATTTAATTGTCTTCTTTCCTTTGAAGTTCGATTTGTCCGAGGCCAAGGGTTCTGGTATTGGAACTACTTCCTCGATTGCAAACATCTCTTTTGTAGCATACTGTTCTCTGTGGACTGTTTTCACTCCTTCCTCCGCTGGGAGTTTCATTATCTGGTGAAGAGTCGAAGGCATTGCCCTCATGTTGTGTATCCACGGTCTCCTAAAAAGTGTGTTATACCTCATGTCACCTTCGATGACATGGAACCTGGTGTCCTGTATGGTCTCGTCTACGTTTACTGGCAAGATAACCTCTCTCTTTGTTATTTCACTTTCCATGTTGAAGCCATTCAGCACCCGGGATGTAGGTACAATCTGGTCTTATAGGCCGAGTTGTTCCACGAACCTCGATCTGATTATATTCGCTGAGCTACTTGGATCCACTAAAACACGTTGGAGTTGAATTTTATTTAAAAGGATAGATATTACCAGGGCATCGTTGTGAGACTGGGATATGACCTTTGCTTCCTCGTCACAGAATGATAGGACATCCTCGGGCACATATCTCCGAGTCTGTTTCTCCCTTGTGATTGATACTTTAGTGCGCTTGAATATAGGTCGTTGAGGGACACCGACTCCGCGGACGATCATGTGGTTAACATGTTGTGGTTCTTCTTGCTCATTTTTCCTTGCGTCTTTCTCTCTGAAGTGATTCTTAGCTCGATCACCTAGAAATCCCCGAAGGTGGTCCTCATTGAACAACTGAGCCACCTCTTCTCTTAGCTGCTGGCAATCTTCCCTTCTATGACCATGCGTGCCATAATATTTGCACATCAAGTTCGGGTTTCTTTGAGATAGATCGGTCTGTATAGGCTTGGGCCACTTGGTAACTTTGATTCTCCTAATAGCTAAGACAATTCCCGATGCATCTACGCTAAAGTTATATTCTGATAATCGAGGAGCCTCGAGGGGGCCGATATGCTTATCGAACCCGCTCTTACTCGTTAGTCCTCGAGAGCTCTGGACTCGATCATTTCTTCGGTCGTTCCGGGGAGCGTTTCGTCTCGAACTATGATTCTTTCGATTGACATATGGTTGATACCTTTCCATGTTTGATCTTGACTCCCTATTCGTGTCCCTTGGGGGCTTGTCCGTAAATCGGTTAAGATGAACTACACCCGAGGGGGCTCCTAATTAAGCAGCCTCAACCCTAATTTTTGATTGATAATGGTTGTGCACATCTTACCGCGTCATAGCTGGATACTCGATCAAGTTCTGATTCAGTTGTTGAGAAGCAATCGAGCTTCGTTCGTTCAAACCCTGCATAAAGGCCTATACTGCCCAGTTGTTAGAGGCCGGTGGCAGTTTCATTCGTTCCATCTAAAACCTGGACATGTACTTCCTTAACATCTCGTCGCTCCTTTGTTTTATTTTGAAGACATCTGATTTCCTCGTGGCCACCTTTATGGCCCCGACATGGGCTTTAACGAAGGCGTCTGCTAACATAGAGAATGAATCGATGAAGTTAAGGGCTAAGTTGTGATACCAAACCATAGCTCCTTTTGAGAGTGTTTCCCCAAATTTTTTTGATAACACTGACTCGATTTCATCATCGTTCAAGTCATTTCCTTTGATCCCACAAGTGTAAGAATTAATATGTTCGTTAGGGTCTGTTTTTCCGTTATACTTGGTTATGTGGGGCATGCAAAACTTTTCTGGAATGGGCATCGGAGCCGCACTCTGAGGAATGGTTTTTGTATGAATTTTTTAGCGTCTAAACCTTTCAAAGCTGGAGGTGCCCCTGGTATCTGGTCTACACGCGAGTTATAAGTCTCCACCTTCTTCTCATATCTTCGATCTTCTTTTTCTCCGAACTCAATCCTCTTGGTGAGTTCTTCGAGCATTTTCATAATCGTGGGGTCAGTCCTCAAGCCACATTCATCGAGCCTTTCTAACGCTGGTTCAATGCGCTGAGTGTTTACTAGTTCGGCAGTGTTTGGAGTTTTATTCTGACTCTAAAGTTGGGTGATGGAGATTTACTGAGCCTTGTAACATCTCGAATATCACTTGAAGTCTGACTCCCCCATCCTATGCATATTTCCTTCGGGGTACGCGCCTAGATCTAAATTCAAAGCGATGTGCGAACTAACATCAATTGGTTCTGCATTTGGCTCTTCCCCTGGGTTTATCGGTGGTACATCGACCCCTACGTTGTTGTTTTCTCCAAGGCCCTCATTTTCATAAACATGTGCATTTTGTGTGTTAGACATGTTCAAGCTTGAGAATAAAAAATCTTGACAAGAAAAAGTGTAAGATAACGTGTGCAATAAGAATCTGTAAAGAAATAATCACTATTATCTTTAGCCCCACGGTGGGCGCCAAACTGTTTACCTCAAAAATGCGAGTAATAATTAAACTTGATTTGTGGTTTTAAAGATATGTGATTTAGTTCAATACCAATTAGTAATTAAGAAATATGAAGTAGAGGATAGAAGTGAATCAAACCAATAATAGTTGATAGTGGTGACCTCAAGACGGTGACCTCGAGATAGGCTAATAGCAGTAAAGTAAGAAAAGTAAAGTAAGAACAATGGAGCTAAAGGACAATACTAATGAACATGAGGCAAAAAGGTAGAGAGTATATTTTTTTCTCAGTCAAAGATGATGTTACAAATGATTGGGGTCCTCTTTATATAATATGGGAACCCTATATAAGGAATATTTCTATTAATAGTACGGAATATTCTTGGTACAACTGTCCAATCGCCTAGTATGAATAGTACAATCATATTCCGGGATTTGTGCCATGACTTTGGTGACGTGGCAGGAATCTAACTCGTTCTACTACAAATTCATAATGGTACTATTTCGGGGCAGGACATACTCAGCCTCGGTATGCATCGTGCTTCGTCTTCGAAATCAATCCGGTCTGGTCCCTCGAGCTCGAGCTTGGTCTTGTCCGGACTTGGACTTCGGACGACCTCTCAAGTATGTAGATCGAAGGCATTCGATCTCTATCGTATACATAACACGATTAGAATTCCAAACCTACAAGCTTGAAATCCTAGCTCCGCCTCTCGGAGAAATTGTAGTTTTTTTGAACATTGTGAGCCAGTAGCACATAGTTAGAAACTCGATAGAGATCATATACTCGCTATTGCTAGTACGAATGAACAGCTTCAGATTCAATCTTCGCCTCTGAACTTCATCCCCATAAGAGAGTAATAAGAGGCGGAGCTAGAGCGCCGGGAGCGGATTCGACGAGTAATTTTGGTCCGAACCTATTATATTTGTGTTAAAAATTCATTGAATATGTATAAATTATTAATTTAGAACCCAGTAATTTAAAACGATTAGAATTAATCTCGAACCCATAAGCTTGAAATCCCGACTCCGCATCGGAGCGGAATTGTAGTCGTTTGAACATTTTGGAAGAATTAATGCATAATGAGCCCTAGGAAGCATTAATGTAAATTTCTACTATATCGCACGTATTTCTCACTTTTGCATTGCATTTGACATCCCAAATCCTTTTAATGTTCAACTACATTCAGTTCATTTCAAGTTAATTTTTCCGTTTTGCAACGTTTAATTAATGTAATTTAAATACATTAGCTGACCACGCCATTATATAATCTCCTTCCCATGCAGATTTTCCATAGTACCTTAAATAGTTAAATCCTATATTCTACTACTTTAGCAAAGATGGCATAAAAGTTAATGCTTCTTGTTGTTTTTGGGTGTTCTCGTTCAAACTTCCTCTGCAAGGAAGCTTCTCGGGGATTCATTTTTACCCAATTTTGACTTAAACGGAGGGTTTGACCAAATTCTAGGAGGTCTTGGTGGCAACGGCGGTGGTGGCGGAGGTGGAGGAGTGGTAGTAATGGGGGATTTGGCATCGGCTTTGGATATGGCGAGGGTCACGGATCAAGAGCGAACGGCAGTGGAGGCGGTGGTGGAGGCGGCGGAGGTGGTGGTAGTAATGGTGGGTCTGGTGTCGGCTTTGGATATGGCGAGGGTCATGGGTCAGGTGCAAATGATGGCGGCGGCGGTGGAGGAGGTGGTGGAGGCGGCGGCGGTGGTAAAGATGGTGATAGTGGTTTTGGTTTCGGAGAAGGATGGGGTCACGGTGGTAGTAGATTTTGATACCACTTTTTTGCTCAAATAATTTTATTATTTGGCGTGATGTAATTCTATTCTTTATTAATTATTATAGTAATAATTTGATGGATCAAGATTTTTATGTTACTCTTAATTAGATCGATCTTGTTGCATATTCAAATAAGCAAAATTTTTTTTCCTGTAATAATAGACTAAAAGTAATATAGTTAGTTTTTGGTGTATGATTTTGAATTTAATAGAAGTTACATGATCTTCTGTACTTATGTTATTACCGCTGAATATTTGACTTAGAGCTTGTTCGGACAGAAGAATTTTTTTCTCTTTTTTCCAAAATTTTTTTTTTTTTTCAAAATCAGCATTTGTTCTTAAATTTTCTAATTTTCACTTGAAGATACATTTTGAAAATTTTTAAAAATTTGAAAAATCTCCAAAAAATTATTTTTCAAAATTTTCACTCACAAAATTTCAAAAACAATCCAAAATCGTATTCTTGTCCAAACACAACTAAAATACGATTTAAACTTGATTTGTGGTTCTAAAGATATGTGATTTAGTTCAATACTAATTAGTAATCAAGAAATATGAAGTAGAAATGAAAGATAAAAGTGAATCAAACCAATAATACTTGACAGTGGCGACTTCAAGACGGTGACCTCTAGATAGGCTTAGAGCAGTAAAGTAAGAAAGGTAAAGTAAGAACAATGGAGCTAAAGGACAATGCTGATGAACAGTAGGCAAAAATGTAGAGAGTATATTCTTTTCTCAGTTAAAGATGGTGTAACAAATGATTGAGGTCCCCTTTATATAATAGGGGAACCCTAAATAAGGAATTTCTATTTACAGTAAGGAATATATTTGGTACAACTATCTAACCGCATAGTACAGAATAGTACGATCATATTTCGAGATTCGCACCACGACTTTGGGGACGTGACAGGAATCTAACTCGTTCGGGTACAAATTCACAATGGTACTATTTCGGGCCAGGACATACTCGACCTCGGTATGTATCGTGCATCGTCTTCGAACTCGAGTCTGGTCCCTCGAGCTCGAGCCTGGTCTTGACCGGACTCGGACTTCGGATGACCTCTCAAGTATACAGATCGAAGGCATTCAATCTCTACCGTATACAAATAATCCCCGCGTTTCTTAGAGTGAGATGATAAGAAATGATTTGAACCTCGATTTTCTCGAACCTCTTATGATGACGTCATGCCCGTGACGTAGGCGCTTGAAGTGATCGAAAATCTCATGTAAGCTCACTTCCCCAAAACATCAAATGCACTCCAGCACTGGTCGGCCACTTGCGCCGCCTATCCATCGCCGCCTTTCTATAAATAGGAAGATACTCTGTTGAACAAAGAATCGTACTTTTTTTTCATCTTCATCTACTTTTGATCTTTTCCCCTCTTTGCTTCCTTATTTAATCTTCTATTTCCATGGTTCGAACCTGCGATCACAAGTTCATATGACAGCAACTTTACCAGTTATGCCAAGGTTCCCTTTTTCAAAGTTTCAATTTGAAGCAAAGGGAGAAAGGCGCTGAATCCTTCCTGTATCAGAAAATAAGCGAACTTTACACTGCTGCTTATCTCTCTTAACTTCAACCTGGTGTAGCACTTCATTCCTTTTGCTTTCCATGGAATGAGGTGGCACTATCATCTACTAATTTTTGTATCCCACGCCGGAACAACATCCCAAGGATGAACATTCTTGGATTGTTGCTCGTGCATCTTGACCTTTTGATTTTTCTTGTGATAGAAGGTGAAGCTACATCTTCTTATCTTCCCTTCTGGTCTTTTTTTTTGCCACTCTTTTTTAACGGACAATGTGTCACGACCCCAAATACACCGGTCGTGTTAGGCAAGCCAACCCAACATTTAACCACAACGAAATCTTTTATAAAAATCATTTTCTAATATCGAATAAGTCTCAAATTCGTCATGTGAAATAGATAAATAAAATAGAATATTGGGAAAACCAGTACAAAATACCAACACAGCCCAACGATCTAGTGTCATTAGTCAAGAGCCTCTAAATACAACTCAAACTGACTGAATAATACATCATAAGTCTGAAATAATATAATACTAATATAGGAAGGAGGAAAGCATGACTGCGAACGCCGTGCAGCTACCTTACAGTCTCTGATAAAGCTCTGAGAGTGCTGGAAGCTCTCACTCTGATGTCTGGGCACTTGAATTTGCACACAAGGTGCAGGGAGTAACGTGAGTACTCTAACTCAGTAAGTAACAAAGTAAATAAGGTCCGAGTGCTGTGATGAGTATGAAAGACAACCCTTCCCAACCATCTGCTGGGCCTTCAGAAATGAAATCACCCTACTGGGGATAAAATTAGCCGAACCTCGCCACTCAATCCGTGGCACACCTGGCATAGCCAGCGTCATTATCTTAGCATGACAGTCCAATATAGCATGACACAGAGATAATCAATCCATGCCCAATATAACGTCAAAATGTACCATACAAAGCAACAATAGGTCCACTCGGGTCTCCAAAACCCCAATAGTCACCACACATGACCGGTATACATGGTCTACAACTATAGTATCGCCCACCGGAGTAGATACATGAACAAATGAAATAAGAGACTCACGGGGCGTATCCAGATGACGAGCAAAATATGACGACACATATGAAAAAGTGGAACCAGGATCAAATAATACAGAGGCATATCAGTGGAAGGTTGAGACAATACATGTAATCACAACATCTGAAGCAACAACATCTAGTCTGGCTAGGAGTGCATAGAAACGGGCCTGACCGCCCCCTGAGCGACCTCCCTCTCTGGGGCGACCCCTAGCTGACTGGCCCCCACCCCTATCTCCCTGAGCGGGTGGTGAGGTAACTAGAGCTGAATTTGAGGGCTGACCCCTCTGTTGAGACGAACCCTCAAGAAGACGAGGACACTGCCTCCTCATATGTCCAAACTCTCCACAGTTGTAACAACTCCCTGGTGCGGGGAACAGGGACTGAAGGGAACCCATAGCACCGGAATAACCAGTAGAAGGACCTGGCATGGAAGAACCCTAAATCGATGGAGCACGGGACGAACTTTGGGCTGGTAGGACACTGAGTGATGAATGGCCCTGATGCGAGCTGTGAGAACCATGACCCGATGATGCCCATGATGAACTGGGTGAGCTAACTGGGCATGCATGAATAGACGACCTCTGCCGTGCTGAAACTAACCTCTCAAAGGAGCACCACCAAAACTAATAGATCCCCAAGGCCCCTTGGCCTTTCTCTCATCTTGCTCCTGGTGACGAACTGACTCAATCTCACGAGCGATATCAACAACCTCCTCAAAGTTGCACCTGACACTCTCTCCATGGTCATGAGAATCCAAAGATGATATGTGAGGCCATCAATGAACCTCATGATCCTCTCTCTGTCCATAGGAACCAACTAAATAGCATGACGATCTAACTCCGAGACCCTCATCTCATACTGCATCACAGTGATATCTTCCTGACGCAATTGCTCCAACTGCCTGTGTAGCTCCTCTCTGTGAGACTATGGAACATACTTCTCCAAAAAGAGAATGGAGAATTGGTTCCAGGTAAGGGGCGCTGCATCAATAGGCATGCGCCTCTCATAAGCCTCCCACCAAGTAAAGGCAGCTCCAAAAAACTAAAAAAAGTAGTAAATGTTACACTACTGGTCTCCAGAATACCCGTTGTGCGAAGAATCCTCTAACATTTGTCCAAGAAACCCCGGGCATCCTCGCCCTCTGTACCACTGAAAGTCAGAGGCTTAAGTCTACCAAACCTCTCCAATCGACGCTGCTCCTCGTCAGGCATAATGGGTACCATATAATCCTGGGCTAATGCAACCGGCTGGGATGGAGGCGCCCTTTGTGTCCCTGCACAACCTGCTCAGGTGTACGAGTAACGAGAGTCTGAGTGCCTCTCCTGGCCTGAGAAGTAGCTGCGTCTGTAGTAACTGAGACTGCCTGAGCCAAACCAGTGCACACTAATAGAATCTGAGCGAGAGCCTCCTGAAGGCCTACAATCACAATAGGCACAGTCAGTGCAGCTGGAGCGTCCACAACTGTGACCGGATCCTGAATTGGGGCGGTTGGTGGATCTGGAGGTGCTGCCCTAGCTGTTGTGCGGGCCACACCACTACCCCTACCCCGGCCCCCCAACTGGTGGTACTGGTGGTCTTTCGTCCTGACCTGTAGCACATGTCCTCACCATCTATGAGAGAATAGAATAATAGAAGTTTAGTACTAGAATCAACAAATTCGCGCGATAGAAATTTCAAGAATATGAATTTTTTCCTAAAGGTTCTGCAGCCTCCCGAGGATAAGCATAGATGTCTCTGTACCGATACTCGAGACTCTACTAAACCAGCTCATGACTCGTGAGACCTATGCAACCTAGGCTCTGATACCAACTTGACATGACCGCAATACCTCGGTTGTGATGGCACCTATCACAGTACTAGGCAAGCCACCCAACATTTAACCACAACAAAATCTTTTTTAACAATCATTTTCTAATATCGATAAGTTTCAAATTTGTGATGTGAAATAGATGAATAAAACAGAATATGCGGGAAACTAGTACAAAATACCAACACAGCCCAACGATTCGGTGTCACTAGTTAAGAGCCTCTAAATATAACTCAAATTAACTGAATAATACATCATAAGTCTGAAATAATAGAATACTACGATAGGAATGAGGAAAGAAAGGTTGCGAATGTCGTGCAACTACCTTGTAGTCTCCGATAAAGCTCTGAGAGTGCTGGAAGCTCTTACTCTGATGTCCAGGCTCCTGGATCTGCACATAAGGTGTAGGGAGTAACGTGAGTACGCCAACTCAATAAGTAACTAAAGTAAATAAGGTCTGAGTGTAGTGACGGAGCAGTTAAAATCATATAACATGTCTCAACAGAAATATCTAGTCAAATTTTGCAATTTAAAAGCCAGACATTTTGTAAAACTTTTGTTTCGATTAAAACTACATTTATCTAACATTTTTCAACAGAGGCTCGGTATAAAAGAAGAGTGAAAGCAACAAAAGTCATGAACAAGCCCCTCGGGCAAGGTATCACTCATAAATATAGCCTCTCGGACAAGCCTCTCAGTCACTCGTGTCTCAGCTCTCATCAACTAGTACTCACACTCAGCACTCTGGTTTAATAATATCTCATAAAAATAATAATCATAATAATCACTGCGGCGTGCAACCCAGATCCATAGTTTATAGTCGACTACACTCACTGGGGGTGTACAGACTCCGAATGGTCTTCTACAGCATTAGTGTCATATCGTTGCGGCACGCAGTCCGATCCAATATATATTGTTGCGGCGTGCAGCCCTATCCATATAAGTATCGCTGCAGCGTGCAGCCCGATCCATAATATATATATATATATATATATATATATATATATATATATATATATATATATATATATATATATATATATATATATATATATATATATATATATTATGGATCGGGCTGCACGCTGCAGCGATACTTATATGGATAGGGCTGCACGCCGCAACAATAATTGCTGCGTGAAACCCGATCCATAATATATATATATATAATCCTCTTCATTAGGTCTTCCACCTCTCTCAATCATTAACCTCACAGCCACTCTGGCATATCAATGAAAATCGGGAAACTTAACCCAAACAGTTTTCATATATTAAGAAGTAGAGGGATGAAATTGTATTTAAACAATAAACAGGTAAAACATGACTGAGAATATGTTCTCAAAACAAATAGAGTGAGGAAAGTAGTAAAGATACCCCCAAGGGTCTAAACAGGTCGGCACAAGGCCCCAAACACGGCGTACAACCCAACATATAGTATCAATCTCTAAAATACGAAATATCATAAGATATTAAATCAAAATACGTGGCTTAATAGTCGCTACGGGACGAACCAAGTCACAATCCCTATTGGTGCACGCCCACACGCTCGTCACCTAGCATGTGCGTCACCTAATTTATCAAAATAATATGAAATATCGGGATTTCATACCCTCAGGTCCAGATTTACAATGGTTACTTACCTCAAACCGGATGAAATACTACTTTGTGACGCCCTTGCCTCTCGACTCAACCTCAACTCGCGTCGAATCTATCCAAAAACAACATCACAACATCAATATATGCCAAGGGAATGAAGCCCATGCCAAAATAATCAAATTACAACACAAATCCCGAAATTGGCCAAACCCGACCCCCGGGCCCACGTCTCAGAATCCGATAAAAATTACATCAATAAACTCCTTATCCTCCCACGAGTTCATACATAACAAGAATACCAAAATCCGACCACAAATGACCCATCAAATCCCTCGATTAAGGTCTCCAAATTCCAAGCCCTAAACCCCCAATTTTTGCTACTAATTTCCATAGATTTCACACTTAATCAGTTCAAAACCATCATGGAAACAATTTTAGAGTCCAAAAAACTTACTTCCCCGAAATCTCCGTGAAATCCCTCTTCAAATTGATCTCTTAAGCTCAAACCCGAATGAAAATGGTGAAGAACAACTCAAAAATCGCGAATGAGGGTTTATATATGTTCTGGCCCAGGGTTTTCACACCTGCGGTCCATTTTTCGCACTCGCGGAGCCGCTTCTGCGGTCAACTAAACCGTTCCTGCGATTTTCACTTAAACCCCTGGAACCGCACCTGCGCATATCCTTTCGCATCTATGGTCTCGTATGTGCGCTGAAACTTCCGCTCCTGCGCCTCCAGACTATCTCGGCCAAATCTGCATCTGCATCCACTGTTTTGCTTCTGCGAGCCCGCACCCGCGGTTCCCAATCCGCAGGTTCGGTTATGACCGGAACTTCAGTAGCTTCAGCTGCAAATTTCCAACTCCAAACTTCTTGTCAACCATCTGAAATCATCCCGAGGCCCCCGGGACCTCAACCAAAAGCACAAACAAGTCATATACCACTATCCAAACTTATACCCAACTTTGAATCACCTAAAACAACATCAAATCAACAACATAACATCAGATTCAAGCCTAAGGTTCTAAAAACTTTTGAATTCTGCTTTTGATCAAAAAGTCAATCAAACCTTGTCCGAATGACCTGCAATTTTGTACACACATCACAAATGACACAAAGGACCTACTGTAACTTCCAAAATTCCATTCTGACCCCTATATCAAAATCTCCGATATCAACCGAAAAACGCCAAAAATCCATTTTCGCCAATTCAAGCTTAAATCTATTCCGGACCTCCAAAACACATTCCGATCATGTTCCTTAGTCCCGAATCACCTTCCAAAGCTATCCAAGTCATAAAAACCAAATTCTGAGATTGTTTGCTCACAAGTCAACTTACAGTTGACTTTTTCAACTAAAAGACCAACTTAATAGACTAGGTGTTTCAAACATCACCAAAACCATTCCGAAATCGAACCAACCAACTCGATACCATACAATACGACTGAACAAGACATAAAGAGGCTGAAATAGGGAAAATAGAGTAGTAATTCATGAAACGACTGGTCAGGTCATTACACAATAGCCCAAAATCTCAACAGAATGCTCAATCCCCGCTACTGGAAATACAGTTACATTCATCAAGGGCTCTCCGTCCTAAATCACTTCGGGAAAACGGACCTTTTCAAAGATCAAAATGGGGCCCCCGAGGGCGTGGCCTTAAAAGTAGATTAGGTCCTTATTTTTTGTTTTTTTCTTCTTTGTTCATGTGTAAGGATCCTTCATGGATGTTGTAGTTATATCTTGTAACCATCTCTCAAAAATATAAAAGGATCTATTTGTCTTATCTCTGGCTCGTGTTGAATTTCATTCCATCTTTATCTGTAAAAATATTTATTGCATAACTTTGGTGATTGGTCCGAACACCGGACTTAGAACATAATATACCCTTAGGTTTTAATTGATCAATATAATACCCCTTAAGGTTTTTGTTAATCCTAGATATAGGCTTAAATTGATTTGACGCGAGCTCGAGACATCGGTGCTTTGAGTCTGAGCTGAGTGAGAGCAAGGTTTCGAATTTGAATTAAAGTTAGCCCTTAGGCTTCGTAGACAGTCCTTGAGTGAGAATTTTCTCAAAATCGGGTAGCCCGCGAGCTCAGTAGACGAGCAAGCACTTGCTCGAGCTCGAAATAGGTTGATAAAAAATGGATTAATCTTCAATGCCTCGATCCTGATGCCAGTCTCGTGACATCAGCAGCTGAAGTCTCTCAAAAGTTACTTTTTGTGTGGTTCCCGAAACCATTAATTGGAGGCAGCTAATGGTCGGCCTTTTAGCTTCCAAAATACAGTTAAGTGACCCCTATAAATAGATGAACTTTATACCTTGACAAACTTTATTCTCATATTGTTCTCAAAATCTCATTAGCTCTTCCAATTTCCTTGAATTCTCCTATCTCTTCTATCTCACTATCAACATTCTCCATTTTCTTGAATCTTTGCATCGCAATGGCTAAAACCTCTGGAAAGGTTCCCCAAAAATAAAAAACTTCTTCATCTTCTCGGCTGACCAAGAGCAAACCGGTAGTGCCCCGGTATTAAGGAGTGCATCCCCCCGCCATGTGAAATAACATTCGATTTTAAGGTCGAGAAACATGTCGACACCTAGTAGATGCGAGCCCATGTCTCGATATGTTTGCTTGATAACCAAGGATGAGCTCGCAAGAGTAAAGGAGGACTGCAAGTGGGGGAACAAAGAAGTAGTGATCCTTCCTCCGAAGAGGATATCACTACATATAAAGTGGGGTACTTAGGCATATATACCTACTTGTTCACACGGTCCTGCAATTCCGGCTCAGGGTTCCATAGATCTAGTTATTCTTGACTTTTACCAACGATACCGAGTGACGCTTGGCCAGATCTACCCCTTATTCTTTTACCCTCGACCATCTGATCAAACTGTACAGTCCTAGACTTTATCGTGGTGGCTTGATAAAATTGCAATACCGATCCTTGAAATCTCTCTTTGCTAGTACCGACGAGGAAAAAGACCGAGGGTAGATGAGCCAGTTTGTCCGAGTCAGGACCTCCGGCCTGATTTCTGCTGATTGGACGCCATTCCCCGAGGAATAGAACATGAAACGTAAGTATATAGCAGGTTTATACTCTGCTTTCTTTTCTTTTTCTCAGCTTTATCCTTTTCCTTGGTCTAACCCTTTTTCGATGGTGCAACCACTGCTTGGTTTCCTGGTAGGGTCCCGGACCTCAAAGTCTGGGTCGAAAAGCTGGCTTCCACTTCCTCTTATTCGAAGAGTTGCTCGCGAGAATTGGTCAAGGGCCGATGGGAGGCCAAAAACCATGGGCACAATACCCTTGTTTGTTTTCTTGGTACTTCTCTTATAGGATATTTACTTTGGTTTTGTATAGGTCTTGGAGACGTTGTTGCAATAGAAAAGGTCATTAGCGGCAACAACAATTGTCGCTATATCCTTTACCGAACTTTGTTCTTTGGCCATTGAAGCTGGGGCGGCAAAGCCTTTAGCGGCCCATTCTCACAAAAGTTGGTAAAAGGCATGATTTATTGCTGCTAAAAATCATTAACTTTAACGGCAATTGTGTGCGGCAATTATGATGGTTGCTAAATCCATTTCTAGAAATGCTTTATTTTGCTCTTTTAGCACCTATTTTTATTACAGGTAAATTAAATTAAATTGCCTCTAAAATTACATACTTTACTGACTATTATAATGGTTGTTAAATCCATGCAAAAAGTGATTAAGTTTGCACTACGTTTATTTTTATTATCTATAATTCCAATTAGATTTTCAAGAAATAATAACCCTTTAGCGGCAGATGAAAGGTACAACTTAACAACCTTTTAATTTTCATTGAAACTAATTTTGAATTGGAAAATACTTTAAAATAATTAACAAAATATATAATATTTGATTAAATCTAGACAAAAAAGTACTAATCTATATTATTAATGTATCAATGACATAAAAGATAAAATTGCATTGCTTGAATTAAATAATTAATATCATTACAACTAATCATAGTGAATGTCTACAATAACAAAATAACAGATACATAAGTCTACAATAAATAATCACAACTCTTCATTATATTGAAATCTTCTGAATGCTAAAAGTTTGGACATCATTAATGTATGACCTGAAATAATAATAAATATATGTTAAAAGATGAAATCAAGTGAAAAAAATTAATAATTTTATATGTAAATATATTCTGAAAGGAGCTGCTAACTTCAACAAATTAAAATGGATCCTAACAACTGAGAAAATATTGTAAAAATCATTTAACAAAACTCACAATTGCTCAACATTTCATTCATTATGTCCTGATCAATTAAGGGAACAAACAAATAAAAGAGAATGATCATTTAACAAAATTCACTAATCCGCAGAATTGTACTACTCAAGCCAGCGGGGTATCGAAAATAATCTCTCTGTCCCATTGGGCTAGGGTAAGATCAGCATACACATTATCCTTCCCAAACTCCACTTTGTGAGATTTTACTGAAACATTATTGTTGTTGTTGTTGTTGTAAGCCAGAAAAGTTGGATTCTTTAGTCAGTCTAGAAATTACTCCAGAAAGCAACTTTTTAATTCTCCTTTTCAATAACACACATAGTACCATAGACGTATCAGACATATTAATTCTATTACTATAGTTATAGATGAACTTAGCATAAGTTTAATCATGTAAATAAGCTGATCAGAAGCAATTGGGAAAAACTAGTTGGTATAATAGCAGATAAGCATTTTTAAAAAATAATAGAGAAATCTTGATAACACAAATTGAGATACAAACCAAACACTAAGATACGACCAAGTTTGATACTTCATACCGTAACAAAACTAATTATTCTAGATAATTAAATTATCCAACATGTCCCTCAGTCATACCTAGAATAGAACAAGAGTTGTAATTTTTCGGATATTATTATGTTGAGCATGACAATGGTAACTACTATTCCTTAAACTTGGTGAGCTGAACAACTTCAACTTTCCCTAGGCATATTTTTCCTGTAGCAAAACCTTTATCTACATGGACAATATTCTGATTAGTAAGATGAGAAATCATAATAGTATTTTTATTGCTAAGTGTGTTGTTAAGCAACATCTATCTATTCTTGTAGAAATTTATTTTAAGAATACACGATAAAGACAAATAAGAGTATTTACTTGAAAGAAATATGATAGACACAGAACATTCTTTGATCACATAATACATAAATAAAACATATTCCAGCCCTTTCTATAGAGGCAAACCTATAACACAAGATAAAAATTTAAGTCAAATAGATAGTCAATCTCAGATATAAAATTTCTATACAGATAGGAAGCATCAAAGAATTAGTACTAAATTTGAGCATCTTTGACTTTTACGATTCTTTGTAACATCTTGGTTTCTTATATGATCTGCGCTATCTTTAAGCGGAAAAAAAAAATTAATCAAACATCCGTTAAAGGATTTGAAAAAAGTAGGTGGTAGAGTATATTTCAATCACGTTTGCTTGACAACTTCCATAACTATACTTTTCCAACCAAGTCATATCTCTAAAATGTGTGTTCTTTGCTAACTTGTGCATAATTAGATTAGAATCAGAATCAAATTAGCCTTGAAAAATTATGTAAAAATGAGAAATTATTTACTTTGTAAACGACTTACTTTTTCAATAAAAAGAAAAATCTTTCTTAGCTGTGCAACTTTCAAGTCTTCCTCTTCACTTCAGAAATATTATAAAAGAAAAATAGACCACCATAACAAAGAGTTAAAGGGAAAAATAATATAATTCTCATATGATAAAAAATCCAAGGAGCAGATATAGAAATTTGAGCCCTTACCTTTAGAATTGCTCAAATGAATATGTTGCTGTCTAATTAATAAAGAGCGAGAAGAGTTCATTGTTGTGGAAAAAATGAGCCACAAAATTGGTTATTACCCTATAAAATGGAAGCTAAAAGCTGTCTAAAATGATAAAGTTACAAGAAAATAGTATAAAGTAATTAAATACACTGTAACCGCAAACCGCTATTATAAAAGAAGGTAGTGTAGCTACAAAAATAAACCTGAATTGTAAATTTCATTTCTATTAGAGACTAGGGAAGTTTTAAGAACATTAGTAAAGATGTTCTAATTTGAAACAAGTGGAATGAAATATCCACCAGCCTCTGCTGAGAAAATTCATGAAAAAATAAGTTCATACTAGACCTTGTGACTAATGCTTTCAAATCTCAGTTATTTAGTAAATCTATATTCAGGTTGCCTTGCAAATAAAAATTAGACAACTTAACTTATCATATAACCTTATAATTCACGAAACTATTATTTCAAAAGTTCCATCTCTAAATTACCTTTTTAGTTTGATTTCTTCTTTCTAATTAACAGAAAAAATCATTTGAAACATCCTTCATAACTCCAGATTCATCTCCATTCTTTACATTTTGGGACCCATCAAGCCTCAACAACTAGACCTTTCAAAAACTAAATTTTCTAAATATATATATATATATATATCATTAGCACATTACAAATACACTTTTCTATATAAACCCAACCATGTCACCGCCTCCGGTTACCATTACACTAAGATTAGGTCTTAGATGGTTAACCTAGAAACTTTTTCACATCTCATCAATCATGAACTCGTGTAAACTGCATTCCAATTTCCTTCTCCAAGTTTCTTTACATTCCCATCAAATCTTATCTAATCAAACCCATAATATAAAAGCAATAGATCGAGAGAGAGAGTATGTGTGAGTGCGACTAAGAGAGTGAGAGAGAGATGAGTTGGGTTTCCGTGGGATGGTGGTCAGCGATGATCAGAGAAAGAATTGATTGGCAGAGGCGTGGCTGAGAGAGATAAAACCCTTTTGCTTATTTATTCTTTAATTGAATCTATTTAATTTACACGAAAACTATTTGGAGGGAATGGGTGATTATTGTGAAAAAATGGGAGGGAAAGATGAAATAATATAAATTGTGTTCAATTATTGAATTTTGTGGCCGATCCGCTTAATTGCCAATAAAATAGAACCCTTTCCTATAAAATGTTGATCGACCACTAATATCTCAATTTTAGGAATACTATATCCGCAATAAGTTTATTGCCTCTAAAAATTAGACGGTAAAAACTATTTTTGTTGTAGCGAAGAAGACGTTCCGAAGTCTTCTAAAGAAAGAAAAAGAAAAAGAGAGTCATCGGCAAATCCCCCGAACCCTAAGAAGAGTGTGGCTCGAAGGTCCAAGTCCGATACAGCGGCTTTATCTCCAAAAACAGCCCAATTCCTTCGGGATTAGGAGGAAGAAGAAGATGACGACTGCATGTTGGTAGCTCGTGAAAGAGAAAAATCTAGTGCTTCAAAGTTTGTCAAGCCGGTGATGGTTGATGTGGCTCATTCCAGAGCCAAAAAAAATATCCCATGGGAGTTCAAACAAAGTCCCCGAGCCATCTTGCAGGAAAAGGCACCTCGCCTAGGTGGCCATTTGGAGGGAGAGGCCGAATGGCCTGATCCCGAGCCTCTTCAAATAAAAGAGAACACCACGAGTGGATCTATTGGGGTAATAAATGTGGATGATTCACCTCCTGCCCCCGTGTTCTCCGAGGGGAAAATCCGAGATGTTCAGAATATGAGGTCTTCTGAAGTGGAAGCCAGCCATGAAGGGCATGACATCTTTTGAGAATGCCTTGCAGGGCTTGAAGATGGCCCCAGCCCAGATGTTTATTTCATTTTTGATGAGGCTCGTAGACTCTTCAAACTAGTGAGTTTTTTTATTTTTTATGCATGCGCCTTTGTTTTTGTTGTTCTGAATCCATCTTTCCTCTTTTTTATGAAGGCTGTGGTGCTCCATAAAGGGGAATTTTCCAAGTTTTGAACTGATCTTGCTCGATGTGAGGCCGAGCTTAAGAAGATTTCGAAAGAGGGGGATGATCTTAAAACCCTCTATGTTAAGAAAGAGATGGAGATCAATGATCTACGAGTTTAATTGATACAGGCTTGCCAACGACGGGCCGAGTATGTTTAGAAGGTAATATAGCCTTTGAGGGTCTATTATTTTGCAGTTTTATTAGAAGGCCAACTATGTGGCGCAACTTTGTGAAGAGCTTAAGATGAAAGAGGCTGAGACCCTGGATTGGAGGTAAGGTATGGACAATCTCGCCTCTGAGAAGGAAACTCTTCGAGAGCAACTGGCTTCACTTAAATATCAATTTCAAAGCGTGAAGGAGTAGAGCCTAGCTCGTGACCGTGAAATCAAGGAGCTTAAAGCTAAATCTGCTGCCGAGTTGGCCAAGGCAAGATCTGATGCTGATGTAATTATGTCTTTCCGAGCCGATGCTGAAGCAACTAATGCTCAGGACAAGGAGATTTCTTCTACAGCAGAAGTTAAGTTATCAATTTCACTTGATCATGCTAGACGACAATCCCGGATGGTAAACCTCGAGGAGGTACATGCTCGCGGCTTCGACCTCTTAGCCCATATCGAAAGGGTGAAGATTTTATAAGAAAAGGTTGCCGCTCTGCTTTCCGATGAAGATGATTCTGTCTGTGTCTCCAAGAGTGAAGGAGACGAAGATGAAGTCCCCGAGGATGAGGCTCTCGAATATGTGACTCTAAAGTAGTCTTAGGTTTCCTTATTTTGTTTTTGTGCAAGTATCCTTTGTGTAAATATTCCTTGTAATCATGCTTTGGAAATACAAGGGGAACTTTTTATATTATTTGTTACTTGTGCTGGATTTCATATTGTCTTTATTTATGGAATACTTCTTTTGCATAACTTGAATGATTGGTCCGAGAATTGGCTTGGGCTTGGGAATAATCCCTTAGATCTTTATCGATAGGTATAATAATCCTCGAGCCAAGTTTAAATCGATCCGATGTGAACTCAAGATATCGTGACCCTTGAGCCTGGGTAGAGTGAGAACGGAGTCTCGTATAATATGTTTTTGGCCCTTAAGCCTTTCGAAGTTGGCCTTTAGTCTCTTATATATCGGCCCTTAGGCTCTTTAAGTTGGCCCTTAGGCTCTTTAAATTGGGCCGATTCGGCCTCTTAGAATGGCTATAAAATTTTTCCTTCATTTCGGCTAAAAGTCTGAGTGAAAATTTAATTATTCCTTAGCACATGTTTTTTGTACCTGTAGGTTTTTTCGAAGGTTCGACATATTGGAACCTTATTAGTAATTTGTTTGTGTAAACATAATTGAATACCTCTTGAGGTATTTTCGAAGGCTGATATTATCGAAGCCCTTGGATTTTTTAGGGATGAATTTATAGAAGCCCTTCATATTTTGCTTTTGCCGAGGGTAGCCTAATTTAACTATTTTTTCAATGTTTGAAGGCCTTTAATTTATAGCGGAAGTCGGACATCTCCGAGCCGCATTATTTTGGCCGTAACCTTTATATGGCTATAGTCTTTAGTATGGCAGTAGCCTTCAAGTATGTCACTTGGACTTGTTTCCCGATAACTTTTCGAACTTGTTCGAAAAGTTAGTCCATGTGTATATTAGCCTTGGCCTTTGTTTAGAGAGGGTGCCCCTTTGAGGTATTATAAGTTCGAGTTTTTGATGACTCAGATGTAGTCGATGACAGTCCCCGAGTATTCGGGGGTGCTTTTATGCTTTGGCTCTTGAGCCATTTCCCGTAGGATTATAAGTGTAGAGCTCATGTAATAGTAGACTTCTTTGGGACACAAAGTGTTTTTTGATATTAATAGAACACTTCTTCAAATAATTGATACATGCGTACATGCTTTGCCGTCGGGGCTTGACTATTATATTGATACGGTTCATCTGACTGTTTGGACCATTACAAAGTTTCCCTATCGAGGCCCTCTTAGGCGTGAAGTATTTTCCTTGAAAATATAACCTCTGAGGGTGATGCCCCCACTATTCGAGGTTGATTAAAAAGAAACCTTGGATACTGTTGAGTTTTTCTTAGGCATCACATAGTTGCTGCCTCGTTAAAAACCTTGCCGGTAAAACCCATTTAGGACAAAATTTGAGCCAAGGGAAAAATAGTGCAACAGATGCTTTAAAACCTAAGGCCTTCGTGTAAAAAGGGTGTCTTCGAGATCGTGCACTTTCAAGAGCTTCCGTCATGAAGAGTTTATAGCCTTAGACTTGTCGGGGATGATTTCGGGACCTGTTTTGACCACCTGAAGCTGAGAATTTTACCTGAGCCAACTTCAAAAGCATATTTCCCTGGGTTAAGCTTCGTGTCGTATTGCCTCAAAACTTCGAATGTTTCCTGCAAATGGATTAAAATGGTCCTCTGCGCGCAGGGACTTAACTAGTCATATCATCAATATAGGCTTTCATTGTTTTACATGTCTGTTCTTTCCTCATCATGTTAACTGGACATCGGTACATAACTTCTTGGTCTGAGGCCTCCCTTTTTTTTGCTTCACCTGTTTGAACCTGGAATCGGTACTCTACCGATGTGTGGAGGCTTCCGGCGGAATTTCAGTTATAGTTAAATGGGACCAAGCAAAGTAATCCGTATTATCGATAAGAAACTGAATGCATATTTTTTTCTGAGTTCGGGGGTTAATCCCGTTCTCAGGTGTACCTTTATCTCGGACAGTTAACTAGGTGGCGTCGGGCTCTTCGGGAACGACGAAGGTTTATGGAGTGAGGAAATCCTCTTCTTTGACTTCGATTACATGCTGTTCTAATTCTATCGAGGCCGAGAATGTGGTTTCTATTTAACCGTCTGCTTGCCTTTGAAGCTCGATTTCTCTAAGGCCAAGGGTTCTGGTATCGACACCACTTCTTCGATTGCAAACATCTCTTTTGCAGCATGCTGTTCTCCGTAGACTATTTTCACTCCTTCCTCCGTAGGGAATTTCATTATCTGGTGAAGCGCTCAAGGAGTGCGTTATACCTCATGTCGCCTTCGATGACATGGAACCGCGTGTCCTGTATGGTCTCGGCTATGTTTCTGGAAAGATAACCTCTCCCTTTGTTGTTTCACTTGCCATGTTGAATCCATTCAGCACCTGGGATGCAAGTATAATGTGGTCTTGCGGGCCGAGTTGTTCTAAGATCCTCGATCTGATTATTTTCGATGAGCTACCTGGATCCACTAAAACACGTTTAACTTGAATTTTATTTAAAAGGATAGAGATTACTAGGGAGTCATTTTGAGGCTAGGATATGCCCTCTGCTTTATCGTCACCAAATGATAGGACGTCCTCGGGCACATAGCTCTGTGTCCGTTTCTCCCTTGTGATTGATACTTTGGTGTGCTTGAATATAGGTCGTTGAGGGACATCGACTCCGTTGACGATCATGTGGATAACATGATGTGGTTCTTCTTGCTCATTTTTCCTTGTGTCTCGCTCCTTGAAGTGATTCTTAGCCCGATCACTTAAAAATTCCCGAAGGTGGCCCTCATTGAACAACCGAGCCACCTCTTCCCTTAGATGCCGGCAATCTTCCCTTCTATGACCATGTGCGCCAATATATTTGCACATCAAGTTCGGGTTCCTTTGAGATGGATCAGTCTGTATAGGCTTGGGCCACTTGGTATCTTTGATTCTCCCAATAGCTGAGGCATGAGGCAATCCCCGATGCCTCTATATTGAAGTTATATTCTGATAATCAAGGAGCCTCGACGGGACCAGTATGCTTATCGAACCCGCTCTTACTCGTGAGTCCTTGAGAGCTTTGGCCTCGATCATTTCTCCGGTCGTTCCGGGGAGCATTTCGTTTTGAACTGTGATTCCTTTGATTGACATACGGTTGATACCTTTCCCTGTTCGATCTCGACTCCCTGTTTGTATCCTTCGTGGGCTTGCTCGTAAACCGGTTAGAATGAACAGAACCCGAGGGGGCTTCTAATTGATCGTCCTCAACCCTGATTTTTGATTGATAACGGTTGTGCACATCTGACCACGTCATAGTTGGGTACTCGATCAAGTTCTTATTCAGTTATTGAGAAGCAATCAAGCTTCACTTGTTCAAACTCTACATAAAGGCATGTACTGCCCAGTCGTCAGAGATCGGTGACAGTTCTATTCTTTCCATCTGAAACTTGGACACGAACTCCCTTAACATCTCGTCGCTCCTTTGTTTTATTTTGAAGATATCTGATTTCCTCGTGGCCACCTTTATGGTCCTTGTGTGGGCTTTAACGAATACGTCTGCTAATATAGCGAATGAATTGATAGAGTCAGGGGCTAAGTTGTGATACCAAATGATAGCTCCTTTTGAGAGTGTTTCCCAAACTTTTTCAATAATATTGACTCGATTTCATCATCGTTCAAGTCATTTCCTTTGATCCCACAAGTGTATGAAGTAATATGTTCGTTAGGGTCTGTTGTTCCGTTATACTTGGGTATGTCGGCCATGTGAAACTTTTTGGGAATGGGCATCGAAGCCGCACTCTGAGGGAATGGTTTTTGTATGAATTTTTTTGCATCTAAACCTTTCAAAGTTGTTGGTGCCCCTGGTATCTGGTCTACACGAGAGTTATAAGTTTCTACCTTCTTCTCATTATCTTCGATCTTTTTTTCTTCGGACTCGATCCTCTTGGTGAGTTCTTCGAGCATTTTCATAATTGTGGGGTCAGTCCCCGAGCCACTTTCATCGGGCCTTTCTAATGCTGGTTCAGTGCACCGTGTGTTTACTGGTTCGGCAGTGTTTGGAGTTTTATTCTGACTCTGAAGTTGGGCGATGGCGATTTGCTGAGCTTGCAATATCCCAAATATCACTTGGAGGCTGACTCCCCCATCTACCATTCTTTATGTTCTTTGGCCACCGGATCGGGCTTCCCTGTGCATATTTCCTTCGAGGTCCGCGCTTAGATCTATATTCAAAGCGATGTGCGAGTTAACCTCAACTGATTCTGAATTTGGCACTTCCCTTGGGCTAATCGGTGACCCCTGCGTTGTTATTTTCTCCAAGGCCCTTATTGTCATGAACATGTGCGTTTTGTGTGCTAGACATGTTCAAGCTTGAGAATCAAAAATCTTGACAAGAAAAAGTATAAAGATAACATGTGTAATGAGAATCAGTAATGAAATAATCACTATTATCTTTAGCCCCACGATGGGCGCCAAACTGTTTACCTCGAAAATACGAGTAACAATTAAACTTGATTTGTAGTTTTAAAGATATGTGATTTAGTTCAATACCAATTAATAATTAAGAAATATGAAGTAGAAATGAAAGATACAAGTGAATCAAATCAATAATACTTGACAGTGGTGACCTCGAGACGGTGACCTCGAGATAGGCTAAGAGCAGTAAAGTAAGAACAATGGAGCTAAAGGCCAATGCCGATGAACAATAGGTAAAAAGCTAGAGAGTATATTCTTTTATGAGTCAAGATGGTGTTACAAATGATTAGGGTCCCCTTTATATAATAGGGGAACCCTAAATAAGGAATATTTCTAGTTACAGTAGGGAATATTCTTGGTACAGCTGTCTAACCACCTAGTACGGAATAGTACGATCATATTTCGGGATTTGCGCCATGACTTTGGGGATGTGGTAGGAATCTAAGTCGTTCTGGTACAAATCCATAACGGTACTATTTCGGGGCAGGACACACTCGACCTCGGTATGCATCGTGCTTCATCTTCGAACTCGGGTCTGGTCCCTCGAGCTCAAGCTTGGTCTTGTCCGGACACAGACTTCAAACGACCTCGCAAATATATAGATCGCAGGCGTTCGATCTCTACCGTATACATAACACGATAAGAATTCCGAACCTATAAGCTTGAAATCCTAGCTCCGCCTATTGGAGGAATTGTAGTTTTTTGAACATTTTGGAAAAATTAATGCATAATGAGCCCGAGGAGGCATTAATGTAGATTGCTAGTATATCGCAGGTACTTTTCACTTTTGCATTGTATTTGACATCCCAAATCCTTTTAATGTTCAACTACATTCAATTCATTTCAAGTTAATTTTTCCGTTTTGCAACGTTTAATTAATGTAATTTAAACACATTAGCTGACCATGCCATTATATATTCTCCTTCCTATGCAGATTTTCCATAGTACCTTAAATAGTTAAATCCTATATTCTAATACTTTAGCAAAGATGGCATATAAGTTAATGCTTCTTGTTGTTTTGGGTGTTCTCGTTCAAACTTCCTGTGCAAGGAAGCTTCTCGGGGATTCATTTTTACCCAATTTTAACATAAACGGAGGGTTTGACCAAATTCTAGGAGGTCTTGGTGGCGGCGGCGGTGGCGGCGGAGGTGGAGGAGGGGGTAGTGATGGTGGATTTGGTGTCGGCTTTGGATATGGCGAGGGTCACGGATCAGGAGTGAACGGCAGTGGTGGCGGTGGTGGAGGCGGCGGAGGTGGTGGTGGAAGTAGTAATGGTGGGTCTGGTGTCGGCTTTGGATATGGTGAGGGTCATGGGTCAGGTGCAAATGGTGGTGGCGGCGGTGGAGGAGGTGGTGGAGGCGGCGGTGGTGGTAAAAAAGGTGGTAGTGGTTTTGGTTTCGGAGAAGGATGGGGCCACGGTGGTAGTAGATTTTGATACCACTTTCTTGCTCAAATAATTTTATTATTTGGCGTGATGTAATTCTATTCTTTATTAATTATAGTAATAATCTGCTGGATCAAGATTTTTATGTTAATCTTAATTAGATTGATCTTGTTGCATGCTCAAATAAGCAAAAAATTATGTTCTGGAATAATAGACAGAAAATAATATAGTCAGTTTTTGGTGTATGATTTTGACATTGATAGAAGTTACATGCTCTTACGTACTTATTTTATTACATGTGAATAATTGACTCAATATTCATACACTTATAGGATTTAATCGTATAAGCTTCTCGCAAAAATGCAAGGTAACAATATCTATAATAGATCCAACGAGATCTTACTTTTTTTTGGATATTCCGTACAATTATAACTTACAGCTTGTTTGGATGGTTGTTCCTCATTGTATCGGGTTGCCTTTAAAATGTTCCAACATAGTTTTCGTTC
This sequence comes from Nicotiana glauca, assembly GCA_026770625.1. Classification (NCBI taxonomy): domain Eukaryota; kingdom Viridiplantae; phylum Streptophyta; class Magnoliopsida; order Solanales; family Solanaceae; genus Nicotiana; species Nicotiana glauca. Next base: position 5,309 of record MU681877.1, on the reverse strand, counting down.
TTGTTGCTTTTCTTAATCATTTTTCGTAAAAATTAAATATCAGTTTAGATTTATTTTTTTCTTCCTCATTTACTTAAGCAGAGCTATTTATTGTTAATTTTCTTAGCAAGTTGGAGTTTAAAGAAAAAAAACGGCAGCTCAATGCACAAAGCATTATACATGTGTGATGTAGACAACCTACCCTAATGAAAATATTAATGATTGCTTTTACAATTCGAACTCGTGACTTCTGGGTCATGCGGAAACAACTTTAATATCGCTCAAAGTGAGATTACTACTTTGTAATTATCCAACACGTGAACATGGTCCAGTGTACTGTATATATCTTAAAGAAGAATCTCAGCCAAGAGATATTCAACAGCCAAATGGCTAACCAAAGGCCTCATTCTTTCACTGAAAAAATCAGAAGGGAAATCCAAATCCAAAGCAAGAACCAATCAGCTTCTGCTTAGGTGTACACTTTGTGATCCTCAAAATCCATTAATTTCCATATAAAAACCTTCCTTTCCCGAGCAACGTAATATAGAGCAAGTCTTTTCACAGTTTTCAAACTTAGCATCAGCACAAATAAGATTAAAAATCTTCAAATGGCTACTTCTGCAATTCAACAATCTGCATTTGCTGGACAGGCAGCTCTTAAGTCACAGAATGAGCTCGTTAGGAAGATTGGTAGCTTTAATGGTGGACGTGCCACTATGCGACGTACCGTTAAAAGTGCCCCACAAAGCATTTGGTAATTTCTTCTCCCATCTTGAATGTATTATATATTCATGAGTTGTTCCTGTAGATTATTTATAACCAGTCTGCACTAAATTTTCACTATGTGCAAAATTTGGAAAAAGGGTCAGACCATATTATGTATATTATGATCAACCTTACCTCGTATTTTATGCAAGCAACCATTTTCATAACTTAACTTTCTGACCTCCTTGTCACACACGACAATTCTAGTTGTTGCGTCAAGATTTCCTTTAGTGTCAATTATTCAGATACAGTAAAACTTAAAAAGATATTACACACACCCATATTGAATGCATTTCCATTGAGAAAGTAAAATTGTAATTTTAAAAATTTAGAGCTTGATGATATAAATATAACAAAATATTGTGGCTTGATGAAAATAGGTACGGAGAAGACAGACCAAAGTACTTGGGACCATTCTCCGAGCAAACTCCATCTTACTTGACTGGTGAGTTCCCAGGTGATTACGGGTGGGACACTGCTGGACTCTCAGCTGACCCAGAAACATTCGCCAGGAACCGTGAGCTTGAGGTGATCCATTGCCGTTGGGCCATGCTTGGTGCTTTGGGTTGTGTCTTCCCTGAAATCCTTTCGAAGAATGGTGTTAAATTCGGTGAGGCAGTTTGGTTCAAGGCTGGATCTCAAATCTTCTCAGAAGGCGGTCTTGACTACCTTGGTAACCCAAACCTTATTCATGCACAGAGCATTCTTGCTATTTGGGCATCCCAAGTTGTGCTCATGGGTTTAATTGAAGGATACAGAGTTGGCGGAGGCCCACTCGGTGAAGGTCTTGACAAGATCTATCCGGGAGGAGCTTTTGACCCACTAGGGCTTGCTGATGATCCCGAGGCATTCGCTGAGTTGAAGGTGAAGGAAATCAAGAACGGCCGATTGGCTATGTTCTCAATGTTTGGATTTTTCGTTCAAGCCATTGTCACAGGAAAGGGACCAATTGAAAACCTTTTCGATCATATTGCTGACCCTGTTGCCAACAATGCTTGGGCTTTTGCCACTAACTTTGTACCCGGAAAATGAAATGAGTAGCCTGTTATATGTAAAATTTGTGGAGCTAGTTGCTTCATATTCTTGATGTAATATGAACTTGCTAATACTAATGGAGAAACAACAATTACATATTGGTCTAGTCATATATGCTCCTTCCTTTTCCCAAGGTACTTTTCTTTTTAGTCTGTCCAAAATAAATGATATATTTTAAAATTTGGAAATAATTCAACTTTAAACTCATAATTTTATCCATTTTACCTTTAATGAAAAGTTTTTATAACCAAACAAATATCAGCTCCACAAAACTTTTATTCTTTAAGCTTTTAAGACCACAAATTTTGAATTTTTTTTTAAAAAACTTCGTACCGAATCAAAATAGTTCATCTAAATTAAAACGGGGAGTATCTCTTTAAGATAATCATTAAAGATTTCCACGGTAGAAGAAACACTTTTTCGGTACCTTAATGCTATATAAAGTAACGATATTTCAATGAGTTCTTTATATTTTGTAATGTTAAAGTATATATGCATTTTTTAATACTAATTTCCACCATGTCTAATTACTATTGCCCATACTGAAAAATTGGTCTGTGGTAACGCATGGAAAACCGTTTCAGTAGGTAGATAAATCATTGCCGTAGCGATATTGGAACGGTTTACAGACCGTCACATCCGCTCGCGTGCCAATAGAGCTATAGGAACGGTTCGTGGAACAATTTTCATATCCGTTGCTATAGAGAGGTGTATCGCAACGATTTTCCTTCGTTCCTTCCAATTGGGATGGTTCAAAATCGTTACTATAATGTGTATGCAACGGCTCATAACCGTTACCATATTATCTAATGCAACACTTCAATAAGCTATTATTACGGTTATTTATGGATATGACAACGGTCTCCTTAAGCTATTGTAACGGTTATTTTTGTATCGCTAGGGTTTTAAATACCTATTGGTACGGTTTAGAGGGCATTTTGGAACGGTTTACTGGATCTATTGGAACGGTTTACATTCTAATGGAACGCCATTTGTGTCCTATTGCAACTGTTATGGTAGGCTACTGTAACAGTTCATATAAAACAGAAATATAGCTCTATATATATATATATATAATAAATTATAATAACACTAAAATTTAAATAAATCACAAAATAAAATTATAAATAATATAACTCGTCCAACTGGCTAATAATATCCATACATTCTTCAACTCATTCCCTCCCAGTTGTAAAAAATATTTTTTATAACCTCATACATGTAGTTTTTTTGCCCCTGTGAATCACAAGCTCTCAATGTAGCTTTCAGGACGAGTGAAGCTCAAAATGGAAATACAGCAAGAATATTACCGCTTGCACAGAGGTAGAAAGTAATAACTTAGAACAGTAAGAACAGCTGACAATAGGACATTCAACCATTTTCTTTTATGCTGCTTAAATTTAATCTTGAATAACATTTGCATCTTCTTCAGCAGACAACATGAAACTCAATTGGGCAACTGTGCATCCACAATCTCATTCAAGAAAGCTAAAAATTTCCACCATGCTTATTCCATCTTTATCAAAGCAAAGTTGAGCATTTCTGCTACATGCTGGTAAAAGAGTCAAACACTACCATTAAACCTTTAACATATATTCATGCTTATATTTATGTATATTTTCTCAGCAGAAGTTATATCTTACTGGGAAAAATTCAAGTATAGGAGCAGACTAAGGAACAACATAACCATATCTTTTAGACAAACTATGTTTTAAAAAAATCTCCAGGTGAAACATATCAACATTCAGTTTTTCAAAAATCAAAATTTTTTGTGGGATGTGAGCGACAAATAGCCCTGAAAACACAAAAAGCACATGCTCCTCCCAATAGCATTCGCTCATACATAATGCCTCGCACATTACTGATAGAATTTTAAGTCAATTTAATTTCACTTTGGGTTAATTATTCTTTTCCTGCTTCCCTTTTCTTTGTTCTTTATAGTCAAGAATATCCACTATAGAAAATAATGACATTCAAATCACAGCCAAAACATGAGTCATAGGTACATAAGCTATTAAATTTGAATCTCATCTAAGAAAATCAGGAGAAAATGGTCAGATTTTTTTGGAATAACCAAAGTACATTCTTTTTTATTGTTAATTTTATTAGATGTCCCTGAGAGGACTTTTTGAATGTTAATAACCCATCAATATTCTAAAACAACATTGTCCTTCCTTTAAGTCACGCCAATAAAATTGCAAATTCACTTAGCCATTCATCATGAAGTATTTCAACGTTTTCCGAAAACAAACAAAAGTTCAGAAAAAAAGGATAGGTGCAAATGTAATATAAATCCATACGTGGAATGTCAACACCTAGTTATTGCACACAACTATACAACTACTTCAAACTGTAAATGGGGAGGCGTGATTGAACAATAAGTTTATTTAGTTTTTCATCTTAATTATAGTTTATAGCTATTGATTATAGCAAATATGTGTCAAACACATGTATCACAGGAGGAGAAAGCCAACAATGCTTATCCTAGACCGAGCAATATTTTGAAGAAAGACCGTAGCAATGTCAGTACATAATTCAATAGAATGTGCACATTTTCAGCATATCCATTGAATAATAGCCCATTGTTTCTAAGGATCCATGCAGGATGTCGACATATTCTTCCAAATCTTACAATTGCATATATGTATCAATGAGGATTCCTAGAAAACAAATGAAAAATACGAACAAATGAGAAACAATGTGGCTTGGTAAGGAATAAAAGGGTCTTATAATGCCATTCAATTTTTTGGATTCATCAAATTAACTTCATCAACTATGCGAGCAATAACTTATCAAACATCAAAATAGGGTTGATACACCATACAGGAAATAGGTCAAACAAACTGTGGGCATTGGTAAGTGACACTCAGTTGGACATGAGAAAAGTGATCCATCGAAGGCTAATTAGTCGGGACTCGAAGAGACTCAGACACATGGTGCAAATAAAAAAAAGGTTTTTAAGTTGTATATACGGTCAATGTAAGAGAATTTTTCACATCATGTCACTTTTACCTGCTGTAGTAATTTTTAAGATTACAAAGTCCACATTTTAAGGAGACTTACTTTTAGATATCTATTGAATGACCTAATAGTATAAAAAGAATAACACTAATAACATATAAAACTTAATCCCTATAGAAAAATAAGCTCAAAAAACTCAACCTTTACATAATCAGTACATAAAAGGAATAAACAAAGCAATAAGGATCAAATTTCCGCTTGAAACACAAACACCTGTGAGCACGTGATTTTTACCCTAAGCAAATCATTCCAAAAGTTGTAAATTAAATAATTTTATAATTTTTAGAAATTTTGTTGCATTTTTGTCGTATTAATTAGTTGCATAATAACTCATGTTAAAAATACAAAATATGCATTTAGGATTTTATTTTATTCTTAGTATTAATCAGGTAGCAATTTGTTTTAAAGCAACATTAAAGAAAATGACAAAAATTGTCTTTGCATTTATTTTTTGATTTTTAAATAATTTCTTAGAATTTAAAAATAATAGACGAAATACAAAATACAAA
>MU681873.1:101515-116015 GCA_026770625.1 Nicotiana glauca | reverse complement strand
TCATACTTGGTTTAAATCTTTAGCCAATCAAGTGACTACATGTCACACTTATACAATCTTCCTGTGGGACACGCCGCCACAATCTTCCGAAATAAATAACGGGTCCGCACATCTAAACCATCGGACGCACTAACACTGAAAAGCAATCCAGAATCCTTAACCAAGATGCAAAACCTCTTCCACAACGCATCGATCTCAGGTGACGCTGAGGACCATTCCAATTTACTCTAATCATTCAACCCCTTCCTTGCTCATCCGAGCCCGTGACATCCTTGTCAACACTGAACTACAACCTTGATCCTCACTTTGTATTTCCATGCTACTCACTGCACCCAACGTGCCAATATACGATGGAACACGATTTTTCATCATAACTCCGAAATCCTAAATATTTTCACATTTCATCATATAAGAACCTTGCACTTAACTCACTTCAGGAGAATCATAGAAATACACCGGTAATTTCCCATAACCGTAGAATATGCAGGTCTGCAAGTAGTGGTCCAAGCCACCATAGTCCTTTCGGAATCTGCTTCCACATAACAAGCCACAACAGAAGAATGCCCCTGATAAGTCATCAATCACGGCGACCGACAGGCCTCACACATACCTCCAAAAATCATACACATAACTTGATCTCGCAGACCGAACTGATCACTGGCCCCAATATGCCAATTCAACCATGGCTAGTCAATTTACCTTCTTCCAATTCCTCCTTGCTTGCCTTAAAAATAAGACTAACTCCAGTCAACACATAACATACTCCATCTATACTCACCCCGAATATCCTTGAATCACGAGACCGGGCTGTCTCAAATCCCTCGAACTATTTCATATCTTTCAGATGCTACACCACAAGTCAAAATTTCATAGAACATTCAGTGCCTCTTCCCATAAACTGCTACAAAGCTTGATTCTAAACTGTACTTATAGGCTCGAAATCATCGGGCATCACACTTTATCTTTTGGGTTCCACTGGGATCGTTGCTGGGAGCCACCCACTCTGACTTGGTCCCAAATATGATCAACTCCATGAATTTTCTAGCGCATTAATACCCTCTTAACGAAGCACCTGGCAGAACCACTCCTCTTTAAACCCGCTTCTATACAAGGTATAAATTCTGAACCTTTTTCCAAGTTTGAACGTGAGCCCATAAGGCCAACCATCGCATGCCTCCAACAATTTGTTTGCTCGAATTACCACCTATGGTCTTTTCTTGTAGCTGAATTAACACATCAATATGCTAATAACTAGAAATCACGCAAGTAGTTAAACATACAGCCCAATCATAAGCGGTGGGACTCTCCCTCTTAGCTTGAAGCCATCATTTCACCATTCTTGAGTTCGCCCGACCTTTTTACCTCTTATTGGCATAACCTTGTGCCATAAGTTAATCAAAATTTCTCGGAATCTTCCTGTAAATTCCCATCTTTTATATTCTGAATCATTAACCACATTCGCACGACCGATCTCTTTGTTGAACAACCAATATAATTCTTTGCAGAAGCTTCGCCAACCACGCGACCGCTAACCTTCTCACGGGGAATAACCCACCTAGGGGAATTACCTCCCGACATCTTCCCATGCCGCTGCACGGGGTACATTCACTATGACACCAATAGCCCATCCTGAGTCTGAGCTCACCTTCCAGCTGCACAAGTCCATTCGCTCATCGCGGACATCAGTTAAATATGCGGCAACATCCTTCCAATTTTAGGGTTATGCTACACCCACCTCCATTTCATGCAGCTCATTTCCGCCATACCAATCTTCTGCCGTATAATAGCCCATACTTCATATCATACCCGTAGGCTTCAACCACCAATCATTAAAATCCCCCAATTCGATCCAAACTAGCTTTAAGGCGCGTAGTCATCCTACTACCAAGCCCATATGCAACACCCGCCACTCTCCCGCTTTGGAGGAACTCATCTCTTTAATTAAGCACTCGACCTTTCTCCTCACACCTGGCCTTCCAGAAGTTTTAAACTCCACCTGACACTACCCATATGTCCTTCCTCATACTTTACTGCTCAATTATTGCCTTAAATGAAATCTATCTTCGTGGCACTTGAATCCACCATTGCTACTAACTTCAAACCTTTCCAAAGGTCATCTTTATCGAGCCGTCAACATTAGAAATTCTGATTCGATCTTAAACCACTGCATCATGCGATATCTGACAGTTGTACCTCCAATATTATTTTACAATATCCCACCATAAAGGCAAATTGTAGCAGATTATAACATCGACAACCTTAGTACAAGCAATTAGGACGACATCACCCTAATATAGAGGAGAACTCCACCACGCTTGCAATTACCAAGCCTCATTACTTCCACCAGCTCACACCTGACCATCCCCAGTTCGATTGACTTTCCCCTGTCGGGAATAAATTACTGAATCCCTTAATTACACACTGAGTAAACCTCCCTTCAATTCATTCACTGCCCTAACACATGGACAACATCCTACCATTACAACAATGTTGCGGAATAAACGCTCATAAGCATCACGACAACCTGTGCCTAGCCTCAAGGCTCTTAGAAGTTTTGTTACTGAGTTGAAACAATAGAATATCCCTACAAAATGCGACTATAATAGTCCAATCAACTATACCGGGAAAATCATCCCACACCACATTTGTAGTGCCATTACAATCCTTTCAAGTTTCGATTTATGACAAGTGCTCGCGTCGCGTAAGATTGAGTGACAACGAATCAAAGGCATACGCCTCAAAGGAATCGAACCGAACGATAACGAAATCAAGAAGGGAGGTACTCCTAACAGTCCTGCAGCCTCCCGAGGATAAGTACAGACGTCTCCGTACCGATCCGTGAGACTCTACTAGACTTGCTCATGACTCGTGAGACCGACGTGAACCTAGTGCTCTGATACCATGTTGTGACGACCCAAAATCCACTAAGGGTCGTGTTGGCGCCGCACACCTCTATCAGGCCAACCAACTAACTAATCAATTAATTCCTCTTTTAATACTTTTGAAAATCTAAGGTTTTTCTGTCCATTTTTTTTAAAAAAAAGTCCACTACTAGAATTCAAATTTAAATAATAACAATTAGTACAATCCGTTGTAAACCATCCCAGAAACCTGGTGTCACAAGTACATGAGCGACTACTGATAAGAGAAATAAAATACAACATCCGCACGGAATACAATGGATGGAAAGTAAATACAGTACATTGGAAGGAACTACTCTAGCTGCGGTCGCCTCAATGATGCAGCTCACCTAGTCCCAGCGTCATCCATGCTGCTGCGCCCAATAGGCTGCTAGAGGTATTTATACCTGTGCAACAAAAATGCACAGAAGTGTAGTATGAGTACGTAGTCAACGTGTAATCAATAAATGTCCCGCCTAATCCCGAAGGGGTAGAGACGAGATGGTCAACTTTGACACACCCTAATGGTCCAACGGTTATTTATTCTTAATATACATATCGAACAGTGGATTTGTTTTCTAATATTATTTTTATCGAGATAGAGGTAACAAATAAACGCATAATTCTTTCATAGGAAATTTTCCAAGATTTTTTTTCATTATTAACAAGATGATCTCGAGCAAGAGTGAGGTATGTAACGACTTAAATAAATCCAGGCAGCAATACAAGCTTGCGCAAATCATACCAAGGCGACGGTCCAATCCAACAGAAATAAATGAGCACTTGTCGAGGGTCGACGGCGCGCCTATAGATGCATCTATTAATCTGTTGAGGCGTTCGGCCCGTTCCAAAATAAACACACACAGACAGACAATCAGTCAAGAAGTCAACATGGAGCAATTATCCAAGAAAGACCAATTCTATTTAATAACTTTGAGAAAACGAAGCTTAAGTCTTTTTTTTTAGAATTTCATTTATTAGTTTAATGCGATCAATCACCCTGCTCGTGAATCATCCATGCGGCGTAGGTGCACGTAAGATACATGCTCAGATAGCCAATTAGAATTTTATCGAGGAATAATTATCCAAATAAGCCAATTCTCTGTTTAACAAATTCAGGAAATGATGTTTAATCTCTTTTTAAATTCGTTTACTAATCAAGGGTGATTTAAACAATCCAAGTCATTGATGGGTTCATAATTAATTCAAGTATAACATGCTGATGGGTCCTAACTACCCGGACAATAGCATAATAGTAGCTACGCATGGATTCTTGTCACCTCGTACATACGTAGCCCCCAAAAATAGGAGCACATAATCATTCACTTCACCTATGGGGTAAATTCCCTCTCACAAGATTAGAAAGGAGGCTCACCTCGCTCCGAAGACTTATAGCCGGCATTTCTACATTCTTCCAAAGACTTGAATCAACGCATAATGCTCCAAAACTAGCCAACGATCATAAAAATCCATTAATATATGCTCAATTATACTTTACAACCTAATTTATAACAATTCCTAACCCCGAACAAAAAGTTAACAAAAATGCCCTTGGGCCCACGTGCCCGGATTTCGAAATTTCTCGAAGATAAAGGTTACCCATGACCTTAGGAACTCAAATATACAATTTTCTCTTAATTCCATACTCAAAATCGTGGCTAAATTCCAAGAATATGATTTTCTAGGTTTTCCACCAAAACCCCAATTTTTATACTAATTTCCATGCCTAAATCCATGTATAAACCTTGTATTTAACTCAAGGCTAGCATAAATTACTTATCTCATGACAAGTGACGAAAATGGCGTTCCCAGGCTGCTCCCCATCGACTCCAATGGAAGAAAAATGGGGTTGAAATGAGCTCAAACCCGAACTTAAAACATCACACTGCCAGAGCTGCTTCCGTTTTTGCGGAAATATAACCGCTTATGCAGTTCCGCTTTAGCGGAAAAACAAGCCGCTTCTACGGCTGCCACTGAACCCCCATTTTCGCTTCTGCGATCTTCCCTCCGCAGATTGACCTCAAATTTTGTGCACAAGTCATATTTGACATTACGGACCTACTCCAACTTTCGGAATTGGATTCCGACTCCGATATCAAAAAGTCAACCTCCGGTCAAACTTCTCAAAAACCTTCAAATTCTAACTTTAGCCAAATTGCTCCAAAGGGACCTACGGACCACCGAATTCGCTTCGGATCGCGCTCTCAACTCCAGAATTACCATACAGAGCTATTCCTAGACTCGGAATCCCAATCGAATATTGATAACAGTGAAATGCACTTCAAGCCAAACTTAAGAAATCCCTTCTATAATGCTAACCTCCACAATAGGCGCCAAAACGCTCCCGAGTTGTCCAAAACCCAATCCGGGCATACGCTAAAGTCCGAAATAATCATACGAATCTGCTGGAACCTTCAGATCCTGATTTCGAGGTCGTTTACTCAAAATTCCAATCCTAGTTCATTCTTTCAACTTTAAGCTTCTCAAATGAGAATTTTTATTTAAATTTAACTCCGATCTTCCTGAATTTAAATTCCGACCATGCGAACAAGTCATAATACCCGAAATGAAGCTGCTCATGGCCTCCGGCTACTGAACGGAGCGCTAGTACTCAAAATGACCGGTCGGGTCGTTACATTCTCTCCCACTTAAACATACGTTCGTCCTTGAACGTGCTGAGAACTACACTAGATTAGTCTGAAATCACTGTTTAACACCTCATGCACCTTCCCGTGCTACCACAACTTAGCTGAGCACATTAGCTCGATAAATTCTGAAGATATTCCCTTTTTATTCAAGCAAATAAGCCTTAGAGCCCAATTCCAACGTTCGAAATTCTATGCCAGGCCTATTTCCAACATACGATCACCGTATCAATCACTATACGCTGTACTCAAACATGACTATATAACTCTGCTGAATCCACACTTTGCAACACTTTACTCATAGGACCACAATAACATTTTTGTTTGAATTAATCGAAATTCCACGAATCCGATGCTCCCATTACACCTCATGCCCTACATAGGTCTTACTCTAACTATTACAATACTGCCACGACGGATGAGATGCCGAAATTCATAATCAACTGCCGAGTCAACCAACCATCGAGTCTATACTTCTGACAAGAAACATTACTACATTCTGAACCAAATAATGATCTTCTCTCCTTAATATACTTCATATAATCAGATTGCACTGATCCGAAATCCCACTATCTCATCTTACCCAATACGAACTGCTCAGGCAATAAGCCACTCTGAATGTGATCACAAGCCTCATATGACGCCATAATGTTCCAATAGGCCACCAATCCGAACACAACGCAAACGGAAATTGAACTCTGGAAGGAATTATCTAACCCCCGCACTAGTACGTACCTTCCTTAGAAGATAGGAAGCGAAAAACACAAAACCAGCATATAGAAAAACCAGACTCGACATCACACTGTTGCGGCGCGCAACCCGATCCAAATAACATACTCATGGCGGCATGCCACCCGATCCACACATAGATCTCACATAAGGAAATTGCACTTCGAGCTAAATCTGCTCATTACGATAAAAATATTGAATTTCAATCGTAAGGACGCTAAGTGCATAATACCATCCTGCTCACATAACATCACCGCAATGCGGAACCTCAACAAATAGGAATTTACTAAGCCGTCTCATAACTCATATGGCGCAATATATCATTACCTGGAATAGCTGATGAAAGCGTAACACCCCGGCTGTTCCTCCATTGGGAACGCTCTCTGAAACGAACACAACTGGCATGACATAAAGCCATGTTCACAAATAAATCAATCCACCGATCTCAAGCCGATTTTTGATTGCACCAACTTGGCTAATGACCTTTCAAAGGTCCGCAGTAACTCCCTTTTGCTTCATATCACGTAAGAATAACCATCATAACCGGAGTAACCTCCTCAGTTCATAACCCAATATAGAAAGTGCCCTCTAGGCACAAATTCTCCAATTAATGATATTACCACGATCCTCATACTTGGTTTAAATCTTTAGCCAATCAAGTGAATACATGTCACACTTATACAATCTTCCCGTGGGACACGCCGCCACAATCTTCCGAAATAAATAACGGGTCCGCACATCTAAACCATCGGACGCACTAACACTGAAAAGCGATCCAGAATCCTTAACCAAGATGAAAAACCTTTTCCACAGCGCATCGAATCAGGTGATACTGAGGACCATTCCAATTTACTCTAATCATTCAACCCTTTCCTTGCTCATCCAATCCCTCGACATTCTTGTTAACATTGAACTGCAACGTTGATCCTCACTTCGCATTTCCATGCTACTCACTGCACCCAATGTGCCAATATACGATAGAACACGATTTTTCATCATAACTCCTAAATCCTTAATATTTTAACATTTCATCATATAAGAACCTTCAACTTAACTCACTTCAGGAGAATCATAGCAATACACCTGTAATTTCCCATAACCGTAGAATATGCAGGTCTGCAAGTAGTGGTCCAAGCCACCATAGCCCTTTCAGAATCTGCTTCCACATAACAAGCCACAATAGAAGAATGCCCCTGATAAGTCATCAATCACGGCGACCGACAGGCCTCACACATACCTCCAAAAATCATGCACATAACTTGATCTCGCGGAACGAACAGATCACTGGCCCCAATATGCCAATTCAACCATGTCTAGTCAATTTAGCTTCTTCCAATTCCTCCTTGCTTGCCTTAAAAATAAGACTAACTCCAGTCAACACATAACATACTCCATCTATACTCACCCCGAGTGTCCTTGAATCACGAGACCAGGCTATCTCAAGTCCCTCGAAATATTTCATATCTTTCAGATGCTACACCACAAGTCAAAATTTCATAGAACATTCAGTGCCTCTTCACATAAACTGCTATAAAGCTTGATTCTTAACTGTACTTATAGGATCGAAATCATCGGGCATCACACTTTATCTTTTGGGTTCCACTGGGACCGTTGCTGGGAGCCACCCACTCTGACTTGGTCCCGAATATAATCAACTTTATGAATCTTCTAGCGCATTAATACCCTCTTAAGGAAGCATCTGGCAGAACCACTCCCCTTTAAACCCGCTTCTATAAAAGGCATAAATTCGGAACCTTTTCCCAAGTTCGAACATGAGCCTATAAGGCCAACCATCGCATGCCTCCAACAATTCGTTTGCTTGAATTACCACCTATGGTCTTTTCTTGTAGCTGAATTAACACATCAATATGCTAATAACTAGAAATCACGCAAGTAGTTAATCATACAGCCCAATCATAAGCGGTGGGACTCTCCCACTTAGCTTGAAGCTATCATTTCACCATTCTTGAGTTTGCCCGACCTTTTTACCTCTTATTGGCATAACCTCGCGCCATAAGTTATCAAAATTTCTCTGAATCTTCCTGTAAATCCCCATCTTTTATATTCTGAATCATTAACCACATTCGTACGACCGATCTCTTTGTTGAACAACCAATATAATTCTTTGCGGAAGCTTCGCCAACCACGCGACCGCTAACCTGCTCACGGGGAATAACCCACCTAAGAGAATCACCTCCCGACATCTTCCCATGCCGCTGCATGGGGTACATTCACTATGACACCAATAGCCCATCCTAAGTTTGAGCTCACCTTCCAGCTGCACAAGTCCATTCGCTCCTCGCGGACATCAGTTAATATGCGGCAACATCCTTCCAATTTTAGGGTTATGCTACACCCTCCTCCATTTCAAGCAGCTCATTTCCACCATACCAATCTTCTGCCACATAATAGCCCATACTTCACATCATACCCGTAGGCTTCAACCACCAATCATTAAAATCCCCCAATTCGATCCAAACTCGCTTTAAGGCGCGTAGTCACCCTACTACTAACCCCATATGAAACACTTGCCACTCTCCCACTTTGGCGGAACTCATCTCTTTAATTAACCACTCGACCTTTCTCCACATACCTGGCCTTCCAGAAGTTTTAAACGCCACCTGACACTTCCCACATATGCTTTCTCATACTTTACTACTCAATTATTGCCTTATATGAAATCTATCTTTGTGGAACTTGAATCCACCATTGCTACTAACTTCAAACCTTTCCAAAGGTCATCTTTATCGAGCCGTCAACATTAGAAATTCTGATTCGATCTTAAACCACTGCATCATGCGATATCTGACAGTTGTACCTCCAATATTATTTCACAATATCCCGCCATAAAGGCAAATTGTAGCAGATTATAACATCGACAACCTTAGTACGTCCAATTAGGACGACATCACCCTAATATAGAGGAGAACTCCACCACGCTTGCAATTACCAAGCCTTATTACTTCCACCAGCTCACACCTGACCATCCCCAGTTTGATTGACTTTCCCCTATCCTGAATAAATAACTGAATCCCTTAATTACACACTGAGTAAACCTCCCTTCAATTCATTCACTGCCCCAACACATGGACAACATCCAACCATTACAATAATGCTACGGAATAATCGCTCATAAGCATCACGACAACCTGTGCCTAGCCTCAAGGCTCTTAGAAGTTTTGTTACTGAGTTGAAAGAATAGAGTATCCCTCCAAAATGAGATTATAATAGTCCAATCAACTATACCGGGAAAATCATCCCACACCACATTTGTAGTGCCATCACAATCCTTTCAATTTTCTATTTATGACAAGTGCTCGCGTCGCGTAAGATTGAGTTACAAGGAATCAAAGGCATACGCCTCAAAGGAATCGAATCGCACGATAAAGAAATCAAGAAGGGAGGTACTCCTAACAGTCCTACAGCCTCCCGAGGATAAGTACAGACGTCTCCGTACCGATCCGCGAGACTCTACTAGACTTGCTCATGACTCGTAAGACCGACGGGAACCTTAGTGCTCTGATACCATGTTGTCATGACCCAAAATCCACTAAGGGTCGTATTGGCGCCGCACACATCTATCAGGCCAGCCAACTAACTTATCAATTAATTCCTCTTTTAATACTTTTGAAAATCTATGGTTTTTCCTTCAATTTTTATAAAAAAAAGTGCCTTACTAGAATTCAAATTTAAATAATAATAATTAGTACAATCCGTTGTAAACCATCCCAAAAACCAGGTGTCACAAGTACATGAGCGACTACTGATAAGAGAAATAAAATACAACATCCGCACGGAATACAGTGGATGGAAAGTAAATACAGTACATTGGAAGGAACTACTCTAGTTGCGGTCTCCTCAATGATGCAGCTCACCTAGTCCTAGCGTCATCCATGCTGCTACGCCCAATAGGCTGCTAGAGGTATATATACCTGTGCAACAAAAATGCACAGAAGTGTAGTATGAATACGTAATCAACGTGTAATTAGTAAGTGTCCCACCTAATCCTGAAGGGGTAGAGATGGTCAACTTTGACACACCCTAATGGTCCAACGGTTATTTATTCTCAATATACATATCGAACAGTGGATTTATTTTCTAACATGATTTTTATCCAGATAGAGGTAACAAATAAACGCGTAATTCTTTCATAGGAAATTTTCCAAGATTTCTTTTTATTATTAACAAGATGATCTCGAGCCAGAGTGAGGTAACTAACGACTTAAATAAATCTAGACAGCAATACAAGCTTGCGCAAATCATACCAAGGCGACGACCCGATCCAACAGAAATAAATGTGCACTTATCGAGGGTCGATGGCGCGCCTATAGATGCATCTATTAATCTGCCGAGGCATTCGGCTCGTTCCAAAATAAACACACACAGACAGACAATCAGTCAAGAAGTCAACATGGAGCAATTATCCAAGAAAGGCCAATTCTCTTTAATAACTTAGAGAAAATGAAGCTTAAGTCTTTTTTTTTTAGAATTTCATTTATTAGTTTAATGCGATCAATCACCCTACTCGTGAATCATCCATGCGGCGTAGGTACACGTAAGATACATGCTCAGATAGCCAATTAGAATTTTATCGAGGAATAATTATCCAAATAAGCAATTTCTCTATTTAACAAATTCAGGAAATGATGTTTAATCTCTTTTTAAATTCGTTTACTAATCAAGGGTGATTTAAACAGTCCAAGTCATCGATGGGTTCATAATTAATTCAAGTATAATATGTTGATGGGTCCTAACTACCCGGACAATAGCCTAATAGTAGCTATGCATGGATTGTCGTCACCTCGTGCGTACGTAGCCCCCACAAATAGGAGCACATAATCATTCACTTCACCTATGGGGTAAATTCCCCCTCACAAGATTAGAAAGGAGACTCACCTCGCTCCGAAGACTCATAACCATCATTTCTACATTCTTCCAAAGACTTGAATCAATGCACAATGCTCCAAAACTAGCCAACGATCATAAAAATCCATTAATATATGCTCAATTATACTTTACAACCCAATTTATAACAATTCCTAACCCCGAACGAAAAGTTGACAAAAATGCCCTTGGGCCCACGTGCCCGGATTCCGAAATTTCTCGAAGATAAAGGTTACCCATGACCTTAGGAACTCAAATATACAATTTTCTCTTAATTCCATACTCAAAATCGTGGCTAAATTCCAAGAATATGATTTTCTAGGTTTTCCACCAAAACCCCAATTTTTATACTAATTTCCATGCCTAAATCCATGTATAAATCTTGTATTTAACTCAAGGCTAGCATAAATTAGTTACCTCATGACAAGTAACGAAAATGGCGTCCCCAAGCTACTCCCCATCGACTCCAATGGAAGAAAAATGGGGTTGAAATGAGCTCAGCCCCGAACTTAAAACATTACACTGCCCCAGCTGCTTCCGCTTCTGCGGAAATACAACCGCTTATGCGGTTCCGCTTTAGTGAAAAAACAAGCCGCTTCTGCGGCTGCCACTGAACCCCCATTTTTGCTTCTGCAATCTTCCCTCCGTAGATGCGGTCCCGCTTTTGCGGATCCTTGACAGCATCTGCGGTCTCCAAGCCTCGACCATAAACCGCTCCTGTGGCTCCCATTCCACTTCTACGGGGCCGCTTCTGCGGTCCCTTTTCCGCAGAAGCAGAAATACCAGCAACCAACAGCCTCAGCTTTTTCTCAAATCCATTTTTCGATCTGTTAACCACCCAAAATCCACCCGAGGCTCCCGGGACCCCAACAAATCATACCAACAAGTCCCAAAACATATTACGGACTTGTTCGAGGCCTCAAGTCACATCACACAATGTTAAAATCATCAATCGATCTCCACTCCAAGCTTTATGAACTTTGAACTTTCAACTTTTATTTCTGATGCTTAAACCTATCAAATCACGTCCGATTGACCTCAAATTTTGTGCACAAGTCATAATTGACATTACGGACCTACTCAAACTTTCAGAATTGGATTTCAACTCCGATATCAATCAGTCAACTTCCGGTCAAACTTCTTAAAAACATTCAAATTCTAACTTTAGCCAAATTGCTCCAAAAGGACCTACGGACCTCCGAATTCACTTCAGATCGCGCTCCCAACTCCAGAATTACCATACGGAACTATTCCCACACTCAGAATCCCAATCGGACATTGATAATACTGAAATGCACTTCAAGCCAAACTTAAGAAATCCTTTCTAAAATGCTAACTTCCACAATAGGCGCCAAAACGCTCCCGAGTTGTCCAAAACCCAATCCGGGCATACGCCCAAGTCCGAAATCATCATACAAACCTGCTGGAACCTTCAAATCCTGATTCCGAGGTCGTTTACTCAAAATTTCAATCCTAATTCATTCTTTCAACTTTAAGATTCTCAAATGAGAATTTTCATTTAAATTTAACTCCGATCTTCCTGAATTTAAATTCCGACCATGCGAACAAGTCATAATACCGGAAATGAAGCTGTTCATGGCCTCTGACTGCTGAACGGAGTGCTAGTTCTCTAAACGACCGGTCGGGTCATTACATTCTCTCCCACTTAAACATACGTTCGTCCTCAAACGTGCTGAGAACTATACTGGAGTAGTCTGAAATCACTGTTTATCACCTCATGCACCTTACCATGCTACCACAACTTAGCTGAGCACATTAGCTCGATAAATTCTGAAGATATTCCCTTTTTATTCAAAAAAATAAGCCTTAGAACCCAATTCTAACATCCGAAATTCTATGCCAGGCCTGTTTCCAACATACGATCACCGTATCAATCACTATATGCTGTACTCAAACATGACTGCATAACTCTGCTGAATTCACACTTTGCATCACTTTACTTATAGGACCACAATAACATTTCTGTTTGAATTAATCAAAATTCCACGAATCCGATGCTCCCATTGCACCTCATGCCCTACATAGGTCTTACTGTAAGGCCCCGTAAAATTTTATGCTTAAAACCTAGTAGCTCATAATGTCAAGGTCCGAATATTATGTTAGGAATGTGTAGCGGTTCGGACCCTCGATGGTGATCTAAGCTTTAAAAATCAAAAGGATATATTTTTCCAGAAAATTATCATTTCTGCGGTCAAGAATGCGGTCGCAGATTAGCTATGCAGACCGCATTCCTACCGTAGAGTGAAGCAGAAAATTGGTCTAAGATGATGTCGAAAATGCGGTCCATTCTGCGATCGCAGAATCGAAATGCGGACCGCATTCTTGCCGCATAGTGAACTAGAGAATTGGTCGAAGTTGATGTTGAAAATGTGGTCCATTCTGCGATCACAGAATCCAAATGCGGACCGCATTTCCGCCGCATTCCCAGGCAGAGATGTTTAGTGATTAGGGTCAGTTCTGCGGTCTAATATGCGGACCGCATTTCGGTTCTGCGATCGCAGAGTGGACCGCAGATCTCACCCGGGCTTCTATTTTCTAATTTTAAAACCCGACCCCCTTTCTAATATAACGCCCTAACCCCTCATTTTAACCACTTTTCTGAGCAAAATATGAGAGAGAAAGGGAGGGGTTCTTGAGAGAAAGATTATTTTCTTCAAAAAAATTGTTCTTCAAATTGCTTGGTCCGAAAAAAATTCTAAAGCTAGTGTCTTCATCTCCATTTCTACAGGTAAGAATCCCTAACCCCTTTTCCCTTGATTTTCAGATTCTAATAGAAGGAGGGATTTTTTTTATGCATTAATTCTTGAAAATGGAAGTCAAAACACTCATGCATGTTCTTTACACCTAAATATTAGTAAAATGGAAATGGGTAGAAGTAAGGGGAGGTGCTCGATAACCCAAATAAGCTCGGATAGAAATTGTGAATTTCATTTCTAAGATATATGTGTAACTTGTGACCTATATTGATGCCGCTAGATTATTGGGTGAATTGGAAGTAGGAGATAAAAGATAAAGAAAGGAAATTCGACTCCAGGTATGTATGGCTAACTTTGATCTTTGTGAAATCGCCCTGTTTTGGTGTACGAATAAATGATATGTGATAGCTATGTGAATTGTTTGTGAAACTCTTGTGATTGTTTTGTTAGGTTTGATTGGTTTGGTCAAATGTTATGTGGTAAGAGTTGGGAAACAATTGATAAAAAGGGAAATCGTAGATGATGAAATTGGATCAACGGTGGTAATAACACATTGGCTCTTGGTGGGAAATTATTGTAACAACTTGAATTGTTTATGAATTGTGGAATGTAGTGGAATTGGTAC
>MU681873.1:37951-99915 GCA_026770625.1 Nicotiana glauca | reverse complement strand
TGTCGGGCCTTGTAAGTTGTAAATTTGTTAAGTAATTAAGCATGTTGGGAATGTTTGAAAAAGTGTGATTTCAATTATGGACTACTTAATCCTTTGGTTAATAAGTGATGAAAAATACAGGGGTAACACGTGGGTTAGGAAAGACACCCAGGTCCGCTTGACTGGGGCTACCCGGTCGGGCGCCGGTCATGTCCCTCGATTTGGGGCGTGACACTTACTCTAACATTTACAATACCGCCACGACGGATGAGATACCGAAATTCATAATCAACTGCCGAGTCAACCAACCATCGAGTCTATACTTCTGACAAGAAACATTACTACATTCTGAACCAAATAATGATCTTCGCTCCTTAATATACTTCATATAATCAGATTGCACTGATCCGAAATCCCACTATCTCATCTTACCCAATACGAACTGCTCAGGCAGTAAGCTATTCTGAATGTGATCACAAGTCTTATATGACACCATAATGTGCCAATAGGCCACCAATCCGAACACAACACAAACGGAAATTGAACTCTGGAAGGAATTATCTAATCCCCGCTCTAGTACAGACCTTCCTTAGAAGATAGGAAGCGAAATACATAAAAACAACATATAGAAAAACCAGACTCGACATCACACTGTTGCGGCATGCAACCCGATCCAAATAACATACCCATGGTGACATGCCACCCGATCCACACATAGATATCACAGAAGGAGATTGCACTTCGAGCTAAATCTGCTCATTACGATAAAAATATCGAATTTCGATCGTAAGCACGCTAAGTGCATAATACCATCCTGCTCACCTAACATCATCGCAATGCGGAACCTCAACACATAGGAATTTACTAAGCCGTCTCATAACTCATACGGTGCAATACATCATTACCTGGAATAGCTGATGAAAACATAACACCCCGGCTGTTCCTCCATAGGGAACACTCTCTGAAATGAACACAACTGGCATGATATAAAGCCATGTTCACAAATAAATCAATCCACCGATCTCAAGCCGATTTTTGATTGCACCAACTTGGCTAATGACCTTTCAAAGGTTCGTAGTAACTCCCTTTTGCTTCATATCACGTAAGAATAACCATCATAACCGGAGTAACCTCCTCAGTTCATAACCCAATGTAGAAAGTGCCCTCTAGGCACAAATTCTCCAATTAATGATATTACCACGATCCTCATACTTGGTTTAAATCTTTAGCCAATCAAGTGACTACATGTCACACTTAAGGACCATTCCAATTTACTCTAATCATTCAACCCTTTCCAATTTGCTCATCCGAGCCCGTGACATCCTTGTCAACACTGAACTGCAACCTTGATCCTCACTTCACATTTCCATGCTACTCATTGCACCCAACGTGCCAACATACGATAGAACACTATTTTTCATCATAACTCCAAAATCCTTAATATTTTCACATTTCATCATATAAGAACCTTGCACTTAACTCACTTTAGGAGAATCATAGCAATACACCAGTAATTTCCCATAACCATAGAATATGCAGGTTTGCAAGTAGTGGTCCAAGCCACCATAGCCCTTCCGGAATCTGCTTCCACATAACAAGCCACAACAGAAGAATGCCCCTGATAAGTCATCAATCACGGCGACCGACAGGCCTCACACATACCTCCAAAAATCATACACATAACTTGATCTCGCGGACCGAACTGATCACTGGCGCCAATATTCCAATTCAACCGTGGCTAGTCAATTTACCTTCTTCCAATTCCTCCTAGCTTGCCTTAAAAATAAGACTAACTCCAGTCAACACATAGCATACTCCATCCATACTCACCCCGAGTGTCCTTGAATCACGAGACCAGGCTGTCTCAAATCCCTCGAACTATTTCATATCTTTCAGATGCTACACCACAAGTCAAAATTTCATGGAACATTCAGTGTCTCTTCCCATAAACTGCTACAAAGCTTGATTCTTAACTGTACTTATAGGCTCGAAATCATCGGGCATCACACTTTTTCTTTTGGGTTCCACTGGGACCGTTGCTGGGAGCCACCCACTCTGACTTGGTCCCGAATATAATCAACTCATGAATCTTCTAGCGTATTAATACCCTCTCAAAGAAGCACCTGCCAGAACCACTCCCCTTTAAACCCGCTTCTATAAAAGGCATAAATTCTGAACCTTTTCCCAAGTTCAAACGTGAGACCGTAAGGCCAACCATCGCATGCCTCCAACAATTCGTTTGCTCGAATTACCACCTATGGTCTTTTCTTGTAGCTGAATTAACACATCAATATGCTAATAACTAGAAATCACGCAAGTAGTTAATCATACAGCCCAATCATAAGCGGTCGGACTCTCCCACTTAGCTTGAAGCCATCATTTCACCATTCTTGAGTTCGCCCGACCTTTTTACTTCTTATTGGCATAACCTTGCGCCATAAGTTATCAAAATTTCTCGGAATCTTCCTGTAAATCCCCATCTTTTATATTCTGAATCATTAACTACATTCGCACAACCGGTCTCTTTGTTGAACAACCAATATAATTCTTTGCATAAGCTTTGCCAACCATGCGGCCGCTAAACTGCTCACGGGGAATAACCCACCTAGGGGAATCACCTCCTGACATCTTCCGACGCCGCTGCATGGGGTACATTCACTATGACACCAATAGCCCATCCTGAGTCTGAGCTCACCTTCAAGCTGCACAAGTCCATTCGCTCCTCGCGGACATCAGTTAAATATGTGGCAACATCCTTCCAATTTTAGGGTTATGCTGCACCCTCCTCCATTTCAAGCAGCTCATTTTCGCCATACCAATCTTCTGCCGCATAATAGCCCATACTTCACATCATACCCGTAGGCTTCAACCACCAATCATTAAAATCCCCCAATTCGATCCAAACTCACTTTAAGGTGCGTACTCATCCAACTACCAAGCCCATATGCAACACCCGCCACTCTTCCACTTTGGCGGAACTCATCTCTTTAATTAACCACTCAACCTTTCTCCTCATACCTGGCCTTCTAGAAGTTTTAAACGCCACCTGACACTTCCCACATGTCCTTACTCATACTTTACTGCTCAATTATTGCCTTAAATGAAATCTATCTTCGTGGCACTTGAATCCACCATTGCTACTAACTTCAAACCTTTCCAAAGGTCATATTTACTGAGCCGTCAACATTAGAAATTCTAATTCGATCTTAAACCACTGCATCATGCGATATCTGACAGTTGTACCTCCAATATTATTTCACAATATCCCGCCATAAAGGCAAATTGTAGCAGATTATAACATCGACAACCTTTGTACGTCTAATTAGGACGACATCACCCTAATATATAGGAGAACTCCACCACTCTTGCAATTACCAAGCCTCATTACTTCCACCAGCTCACACCTGACCATCCCCAGTTCGATTAACTTTCCCTTGTCGGGAATAAATTACTGAATCCCTTAATTACACACTGAGTAAACCTCCCTCCAATTCATTCACTGCCCCAACACATGGACAACATCCTACCATTACAACAATGCTGCGGAATAATCGCTCATAAGCATCACGACAACCTGTGCCTAGCCTCAAGGCTCTTAGAAGTTTTGATACTGATTTGAAACAATAGAATATCCCTCCAAAATGCGACTATAATAGTCCAATCAACTATACCGGGAAAATCATCCCACACCACATTTGTAGTGCCATTACAATTCTTTCAATTTTCAATTTATGACGAGCGTTCGCGTTGCGTAAGATTGAGTGATAAGGAATCAAAGGCATACGCCTCAAAGGAATCAAACCGCATGATAAAGAAATAAAGAAGGGAGGTAGTCCTAACAGTCCTGCAGCCTCCCGAGGATATGTACAGACGTCTCCGTACCGATCCGCGAGACTCTACTAGACTTGCTCATGACTCTTGAGACCAACGGGAACCTAGTGCTCTGATACCATGTTGTCACAACCCAAAATCCACTAACGGTCATGTTGGCGCCGCACACCTCTGCCAGGCCAGCCAACTAACTTATCCATTAATTTCTCTTTTAATACTTTTGAAAATCTAAGGTTTTTCCTTCCATTTTTGTAAAAAAAAGTCCACTAATAGAATTCAAATTTAAATAATAACAATTAGTACAATCCGTTGTAAACCATCCCAGAAACTCGGTGTCACAAGTACATGAGCGACTATTGATAAGAGAAATAAAATACAACATCCGCACGGAATACAATGGACGGAAAGTAAATACAGTACATTGGAAGGAACTACTCTAGCTGCGGTCGCCTCAATGATGCAGCTCACCTAGTCCCAACATCATCCAAGCTGCTATGCCCAATAGGCTGCTAGAGGTATAATATACCTGTGCAACAAAAATGCACAGAAGTGTAGTATGAGTACGTAATCAACGTGTACTCAGTAAGTGTTCCGCCTAATCCCGAAGGGGTAGAGACGAGATGGTCAACTTTGACACACCTTAATGATCCAACGGTTATTTATTCTCAATATACATATCGAACAGTGGATTTATTTTCTAACATGATTTTTATCCAGATAGAGGTAACAAATAAACGCGTAATTCTTTCATAGGAAATTTTCCAAGATTTTTTTTCATTATTAACAAGATGATCTCGAGCCAGAGTGAGGTATGTAACGACTTAAATAAATCTAGACAGCAATACAAGCTTGCGCAAATCATACCAAGGCGACGACTCGATCCAACAGAAATAAATGTGCACTTGTCGAGGGTCGACGACACGCCTATAGATGCATCTATTAATCTGTCGAGGCATTCGGCCCGTTCCAAAATAAACACACACAGAAAGACAATCAGTCAATAAGTCAACATGGAGCAATTATCCAAGAAAGGCCAATTCTCTTTAATAACTTTGAGAAAATGAAGCTTAATTCTTTTTTTTAGAATTTCATTTATTAGTTTAATGCGATCAATCACCCTGCTCGTGAATCATCCATGCGGCGTAGGTACACGTAAGATACATGCTCAGATAGCCAATTAGAATTTTATCGAGGAATAATTATCCAAATAAGCCAATTTTCTGTTTAACAAATTCAGGAAATGATGTTTAATCTCTTTTTAAATTCATTTACTAATCAAGGGTGATTTAAACAATCCAAGTCATCGATGGGTTCATAATTAATTCAAGTATAACATGCTGATGGGTCATAACTACCCGGACAATAGCATAATAGTAGCTACGCATGGACTTTCGTCACCTCGTGCGTACGTAGCTCCCACAAATAGGAGCACATAATCATTTACTTCACCTATAGATTAAATTTCCCCACACAAGATTAGAAAGGAGACTCACCTCGCTCCAAAGAATCATAACCGGCATTTCTACATTCTTCCAAAGACTTGAATCAACGCACAATGCTCCAAAATTAGCCAACGATCATAAAAATCCATTAATATATGCTCAATTATACTTTACAACCCAATTTATAACAATTCCTAACCCCGAACGAAAAGTTGACAAAAATGCCCTTGGGCCCACGTGCCCGGATTCCGAAATTTCTCGATGATAAAGGTTACCCATGACCTTAGGAACTCCAATATACAATTTTCTCTTAATTCCATACTCAAAATCGTGGCTAAATTCCAAGAATATGATTTTCTAGGTTTTCCACCAAAACCCCAATTTTTATACTAATTTCCATGCCTAAATCCATGTATAAATCTTGTATTTAACTCAAGGCTAGCATAAATTAGTTACCTCATGACAAGTAACGAAAATGGCGTCCCCAAGCTACTCCCCATCGACTCCAATGGAAGAAAAATGGGGTTGAAATGAGCTCAGCCCCGAACTTAAAACATTACACTGCCCCAGCTGCTTCCGCTTCTGCGGAAATACAACCACTTATGCGGTTCCGCTTTAGTGAAAAAACAAGCCGCTTCTGCGGCTGCCACTGAACCCCCATTTTTGCTTCTGCGATCTTCCCTCCGCAGATGCGGTCCCGCTTTTGCGGATCCTTGATAGCATCTGCGGTCTCCAAGCCTCGACCATAAACCGCTCCTGTGGCTCCCATTCCACTTCTACGGGGCCGCTTCTGCGGTCCCTTTTCCGCAGAAGCAAAAATACCAGCAACCAACAGCCTCAGCTTTTTCTCAAATCCATTTTTCGATCTGTTAACCACCCAAAATCCACCCGAGGCTGCCGGGACCCCAACAAATCATACCAACAAGTCCCAAAACATATTACGGACTTGTTCGAGGCCTCAAATCACA
Organism: Nicotiana glauca; assembly: GCA_026770625.1. Lineage (NCBI taxonomy): Eukaryota > Viridiplantae > Streptophyta > Magnoliopsida > Solanales > Solanaceae > Nicotiana > Nicotiana glauca. Next base: position 93,695 of record MU681873.1, on the reverse strand, counting down.
TCACACAACATTAAAATCATCAATCGACCTCCAATCCAAGCTTTATGAACTTTGAACTTTCCAACTTTTATTTCCTATGCTTAAGCCTATCAAATCACGTCCGATTGACCTCAAATTTTGCGCACAAGTCATATTTGACATTACGGACCTACTCAAACTTTTGGAATTGGATTCCGACTTTGATATCAATAAGTCAACCTCCGGTCAAACTTCTTAAAAACCTTCAAATTCTAACTTCAGTCAAATTTCTCCAAAAGGACCTACGGACCTCCGAATTCACTTTCGATCGCGCTACCAACTCCAGAACTACCATACGAAGCTATTCCCAAACTTGAAATCCCAATCTGACATTGGTAACACTGAAATGCACTTCAAGCCAACTTAAGAAATCCCTTCTAAAATGCTAACTTCCACAATAGGCGCCAAAACGCTCATGAGTTATCCAAAACCCAATCCGGGCATACGCCCAAGTCCAAAATCATCATACAAACCTGCTAGAACCTTTAAATCCCGATTCCAAGGTCGTTTACTCAAAATTTCAATCCTAGTTCATTCTTTCAACTTTAAGCTTCTCAAATGAGAATTTTCATTTAAATTTAACTCCGATCTTCCTGAATTTAAATTTCGACCATGCGAACAAGTCATAATACCCAAAATGAAGCTATTCATGGCCTTCGACTACTGAACAGAGCGCTAGTACTCAAAACGATCGGCCGGGTCGTTACATAAAGATTTCCTCACAAAATGTAATAATTTAGGAGTTGACTTGAGGCAAGTATTGTTAGAAGAATTTAAGTGCTTCAGTGATTTCTATGTGTGTGTTTAGGGCTTCAAGAATTGAGTAATCATTTATGTTGATGGAGTTTGGGTTGTAGTTAAGGTATGAGTGGTGATAGTGACTATTAGTGAAAAGTGTGTGGTAGTATTCTTCAATAGAATTATTTATCTCATTTTGGTCTAGTATCCAGTTCCCGACAGAGTATTTTAGAAGTGTAATAAGATTACATCGACTCCTCCGAAGAGTAGTTAAATGGAAAAAATTGTGTTGTCATCACCATGTTGGATCCAATTTATTTGTATTTTAACTTCCAAAATTCTTTTTCTTATAGAATATCATTAAATTGAGTAATTAGGTCCTTTTCTAAATTTTATAGGAACTGGCTAGTTGTATACTTGGAGGAGTTTTGTATCCCTTGTAACCTTTCTAGTGGATTTTTTTTTGCAAAATGTTACCAAAGGTGGTCATATTCCATTCCTGGATGTCAATTTGGAAATCATTTATGGCCTGAAGGGTATGTTTATTTGGGGTTCATTTTTGGGAAATTATTGAAGGAAATTGAGGATGAGTAATCCAAATGGTTTTAAATCGAAATTTTTTATTGTGACGACCCGACCGATCGTCTTAAGAATTTACGTTCCGATCCCCTATTAACTGCTTTCCTCAAGTCTATTTATGCTAATTTGAATTGCTGGGATGTTCGGTTTTGAGTTTCGGAGAGTTTTGGGACACTTAGTCCCTAAATGAGAGCTTAAATATTGTAAAGTTGCCCGTAGCAGGAACAATGTGAAGACGGCCTCAGAATGGAAATCCAATGGTTCTGTTAGCTCCGTTAGGTAATTTTAGGGTTGGGAGCATGTTCGGAATGTGTTTTGGAGGTCCGTAGCTAATTTAGGCTTGAAATACCGAAGTTTGAATTTTTGAAGTTTCCGGTCCGATAGTGTGATTTTGATCCGAGGGTCAAAATGGAATTCCAGAAGTTGCACTAGCTTTGCCATGTCTTTTGGGGTGTGTTGTAAAATTTCAGGTCATTCGGACGTGGTTTGGTTAGGTTTTTGATCGAAAGCGTGTTTTGGGAGAATTTGAAGTTCTTAGGCTTAAATCATTGATTAATTCGAGTTTCTGACGTTGTTTTAGGTGGTTTAAGGATTAGTACAAGTTTGAATGATGTTATGGGATATGTTCGTAGGTTTGGTTGAGGTCGCGAGGGCCTCGCGTGTGTTTCGGATGCTCAACGGAGCATTTTGGAGTTGTGAAACATTGCAGAAAATCTTCAGCTATTGTAGACCCCTGTCCTTCTTCGCAATCGCATCCTCCTCCATGCGTTTACGTAGAGTAATTTTGAAGACCAGTTTACTCATCGCGTTTGAGTCTAGCCCTCTTGCATTCGCAAAGTTCCACCTTTTCCTCCATCGCATTCGCAGCCAAGCCATCGCATTCGCGAAGAGTATTTTTGGCTCTGCCGGCTGAGCATATTTTTATTCATCGCGTTCGCATCCACTTGTCGCGTTCGCGTAGCTTTGTCAGCCCAGGTCTTCACGTTCGCGTACTATTCCTTGCGTTCGCGGAGAGCATTTTTGACAGCCTTTATTTTTCTTCTTCGCGAACGCGAGACTTCCTCCGCGTTCGCGATGCAATAAATACCTGGGCAGATATAACATTTCAAAAATGAGGGTTTAGCCATTTTTACCAAAAATCAAGCTTGAGAGCTCAGATTTGGGAGAGATTTCGAAGGATTTTTAGGGGCAACAATTGGGTAACGATTCTAAACTCCTTTTTGATTGCAACTCACTAATCTAATCATGAATTCGTCCTTTAATTTTGGATTTTAGATGAAAATTTGATAAAACTTCATAGATCGAATTTTTGAGTTTTGAGTGGGTGTTTGAATTCCGATTCGAGAGATTTATATATAGGTGGACTCGTGAGAGTATGAGGGTTCTGAAAATATTAATTTCATCCAATTCCGAGACGTTGGCCTGAGGGGCATTTGATCTAATTTCGCGTCTTAGCTTTGAATTAAATAGTAGAATCAATTTCTTAAGATGTTATTGATGATATGTAATTGAATTGACTAGATTTGGACCATTTGTAGTCGGATGCTCGTGGCAAACGTGTGGTTTCGAGTTGATTTTGGAGCCGGTTCGAGGTAAGTAGCTTGTCTAACCTTGTGTGGGGGACCTTTACCCTTAGGATATGTTATTTGGTAATTGAATGCATTGTACGTGAGGTGACGAGCACGTACTTGAGATAATTGTTGGGAATCCGGTTTTACTTTATGTGTTTATACTGAGTTCTTTTCTTACTTGTTTTATTCTACTTGCAAACATAGCCTGTATTAGTTTAGAAGAGCATGCTTAGTTTAATTAATTGCCTATTTTATTAAACTGCCTTAATTGTACTACGTGAAGCATGTTAGGCTAGAATTTACTGTTTACTTATTATGGACTTTGTATTTATTTTGATATCCTTGAGCTGTTGCTGTGTGTTTTAAATTGGGACTACGGGACGACATCCCGGGAGATCCCCTATGCATAATTATGATCTAGATATAGGTGCGGGATACCAAGAGATCCCTGGCACGTGTATTGGGATACCAAGAGTCCTTGCGTATGTATTGAGGATACCAAGAGATCCTGATTATTTATCTTGTTGTGAGGGGTATTTCCTTATAGTTTGCCTTATTCCCTGTTCTGTTATTGCATGCTTATCATACTATGTAGATCCTTATTATCGACTCTCAGTTTTACTGCTTATTGCCTATCATTTCATTATATATATATATATATATATATATATATATATATATATATATGTGTGTGTGTGTGTGTGTTAATCTCAGTAGGTCCCTAACCTTCCTCGTCATTACCCAACCGAGGTTAGGCTTGGCACTTATTGAGTGCCGCTGCGGTGTACTCATGCCCTTTCTGCGCATGTTTTTCATGTGCAGATCCAGGTACTGCTGCACAGACTTACTATCCTTGAGGCAGGGAGAGCTTTTGGAGACTTCGAGGTACATCTGCCACGTCCGCAAACCGAAGAGTCTCCATCTCTATTCTATCTTGTAGTATTAGCCCTTCTATCATACTGTTGATGTAGACACTCCAGAGTTAGAGAATTTTTACTATATTTCTCTCACCTTGTGTTCCCGTGAGTTTCTAGGTTTTGGGATAGTATTGTAGAAGTTTGAGTTATTGAGTTGTATATGCCAAGCGGCATCTATATACCGTTTTCTTCTACCTGTTTAGTGTTTGAATTATTATTTTCCGCAAGTTATTGTGTTTCTGTATTTTTAGGCTTATGTAGTTGTAGAGACTAGGGGCCATCATGACAATGTTCACGGTGGCTGAACTGGGGTCGTGACATTTAATATGAGGAGCTTTATGCTTTTTCAAATTAAATAGCAAAGGACTATGATCTGAGTGTGTTCTTGGCAAGTGGTGCTGAAGCCTCAGGATATAGTTCTAGCCATTCATATTTAGCTAAGCATCTATCCAGACGTTCTAAAATTCTATTAGCTAATTGACGATTATTAGACCAAGTGTAACGACTACCCGTATACCCTAGGTCTACTAAGTTATAATAGTTAAGGCATATTATAAACTGATCATTTCGACTATTATTAATTTGGAGTCCACCATATTTTTCATTAGATCTAGTAATTTTGTTAAAATCACCTCTTATTAACCAAGGTACCCTAATTTGATCATGTAAAATACGTAAATTTTCCTACAGTACATTGCGTGCATGGGTATCATTTTTGGCATAAACAATGGATAATAACCAAGTGTTAGGATTAGGGTATACCTGGACAATGGAGTGAACTTCTTGGCTTGTGGCTGCTACTTGATCAAGTTTGATTTCCTACTCCCTCCATAGTAGAGTGATTCCTCCATAAATCCCTACATAGCGACTGTTCTAAATATGAGAAAGCAAACTCAGCCTTAAGATGTTCATGATCTTGCATGTGCATTTCCAGTAGAGCCATAAGAGATGGTTTATGGTAGTTAAGCATTGAACGAAAATTTCTTTTGAACTCTGGTGATTGATGTAGACATGTGATTTTCACACCTCCTTTTTTACACACCACCCCGAAGGTAATATAATGGAGTTTTTCCACTTTAAGTATCATTATTCGAAATGAGATTATTTATTCAATTCAGAGTCGCCACTTGGGATAGTTTATTTGGTGTCCCAAGTCACCGGTTTATTTTAAATCCCAAATCGAGGAAATTTCGACTTTCCTTTTGAAGTCTGCGAACCAGAAATTCTGAATAAGAAATTCTGTTACCCCGGGGGAAGGTGTTAGGCACCCCCGGATTCCGTGGTTCTAGCACGGTCGCTTAAACTATCATGATTGGGCTATTATATGATTTTAATACATGTTTAGCCTATGGTTTAATTTTAACTTTAAATGCTTTATTTAATTATTTTTAAAGGAAAATTGCAGCGTCATTTAAAATACGTCTCGAACCACGATGCGTAGATGCACCCGCGGCTCTCGACATATTTTATCTAACATTGTTGGGACTTGAATTTGGGTCACATAAATGTGTACCCGAGTTTAGGAAGGTAAATTATTAGATAGCGCGCCTAAAGTAACTACGCACTTTCAAGTTTACGATAGCAATGGAAAATTCAACTAATGGCATACCTCGATTCTAATTTCAAAGGATTGTACTCACTAAAGCAAACTACGGATGTTCATAATTATTTTCCTAAATTTGAGATTATTACGAGTGCTGAATTTATGGACAAGATATTGTTGGGCAGTAAATGGGCTAGCTATTCGGCTCAAATTCATTTTCCTTCATTAGTTGGTTGGTGGAACTCAACCTTTTCGACTTTAATTTTAGAGCATTTGGGGTACCTTGACTTTTCAAACCTTTGCCGAGACGGTTATCCATGTGGGACTCAAACGTTTCAACTTTAATTGCCTTTATAGGCGCTTTAATTTGATTTTCTCCTTCCAAGAGTTTTGATTTCGAAGCATCAGCCTCCATGGCGAGTCGGAGTCGATTTGATGCCCGTGATGAGGCTGGGTGCCTTTCTCACATTAGCTTGCACCAAGTGAGAACCCTGTGAATCAATCTTGCCATCCTTTCTTTGTCTTAGTTTCGGAACAGTGTTAGACTGAAAGGGATTCAAAGAAACAAACAATGGAATGGAAAATGAGTTTAAAATAAGAAGTGTCCCTTTCGGGGAAAGAAAGGAAGGACTTATCTGGAGTACATGCAGACTTCAATGAACATGACATGCCTTTTGGACTGGATGCCTGATCTATGTAAACCGTCCGACTCTAAAAAATTCATCACAACTTTTGCCTCGAAATCAAGAAACCTTGCTAGGACTTTGTCAGCGCTGATGGCTGTGAGGATCCTCTTTTTAATCATGGGCGCCCTTTGCAAGATTTCACGAGCTGACCTCTCTCTTATCACCATAGCCTTATAGTGCTCTTTGCGAGTTTTCACTAACAAGACTCTCTCATTTTTAATTTCTTTGCTTACCATCGCCTCACAGTGCCGTGTGGGTTTTTACCAATAAGACTCTCTCATTTTATTTCTTTTTTTGTTGTATTAGATCCAAATAACTTTATCCTCCCATTTTGAACTTCTTTGCCGATTGACTAGAAGAACTTGAATAAGGTTTGGGGTAAAAAGAATTTGGATTGAATTACAACTTTGGAACCGTTCAAGCGGGATCATTGTCGACCATTATAACATCTTCCGCAGTTTCATTTTTAAGGGGAAATTGAATTTTTATTTTGGTATGATTGAACCCCAGCGAGAGGCTGACTACGTATCCTTTTGGAATCAAGTCGAACGTAGTTCAGAAAAACTTTATTTTTGATTTTCTTTAATTTTGTTTTACTTTGTTTTCTCTTTCCTTTTCTTTTCCTTTTCCTCTCTTTTTCATTTTTTTTCTTTGTCTTTTCTTCCCCCTTTTTTTTCTTTTCGTCTCTTTAGTTTTTTTTTTCATCTCATTTTTAGATTTTTTCAATAACACTTTCAAGTTACAAAGAGGGTAAACAAAAAGGAGTAACCGACTCAAATAGGTTTGCAAAGGGTTAAGTGTTTGAATAGTGAGAAAGAAAGCCTTCTTCATCCTAACCGAAGAATATTAGAACTATACGGAGTGTCCCATTACTGCATTTGCATTGATAGTTGTTTTAAGGACATTTTCTTCGATGTGTGCCACGTACAACGCTCTCTTTGGCAGTACTCTTATTATTTACCAATGTATGGATCTTTCCCATTTGGGACCAATTTTCTTTTAGTTGTTCCAACTCTTTGTTTTATTTCCATAAACTTTATCCTCTTTGCATTCTGGTTCTTGACTCATTATTTCGAAGTCTGATAGCGTCTTAGGATCTGGGTATAAAGTCCGCAAGCATGTCATGTTATTAAAATCTGCATTTAACAGAACTGAAAAGAGAATAAGAAAAATGACAAGATTAAGAAAAGAGACATTCCTAGACAATAAAATATTAATTTCATTTGATTTTTTTTTGATTTTTTGATTTTTGATGAATTTTTTTGGTTTTTAAAGATAGAAGAGTTTACATCGGAAAGTAAGACAATAAAGTAAAAAATCTGGATCATACCCTGAGATAATCCGGACGCAGAAATGATAGCAAGACTGGCTACCGAGAATCCCGTCTGATAGGGAACTTTCACGCTTGGCAATTGTTTTTTGACTTTTCTTCTGTCTCGGCAATGGCTGTAATGGCCTTTAGTGCCGAATCAAATTTTTTATCTTCACAAGTCATTCCGACTACTAGCCCATTGGTGTGAGTAGGCAGAGGATTGTTCATCATGTTAGGAGCCTCCTCGTCCTGAAAAATGATTCTTCCAGCTTCAGTAAAATCTTCAACTGCCATTTTGAGTGTCCAATAGTCCTCTATATTGTGCCCCACTGCTCCAGTATCAGCTCAGCGTGAGGGGACTTGGGGTTTGGCCGGTTTGGGGACACTGGCTGCAGGAAACCTCGCCTGACTAGCTTTTGGAACAAGCCCGAGTATGATTCACCAATACGGATGAACTGATTCCTTTTGAAAGGCTCTCCCGGGCAAGGATTGTACTGGGGAACATTTGATTGGGAATTATATGGAGCTTGGTAGTAATTGGCATTTCTGGGAGGTGGAGCTCGGTTTTGTGTATAATGTTATGGCCCCGTGCAAGGTTGCGCGTTCATCATTGCATACCAACAAAACCAACCACATGAACAGAACCCGGCTAATTTGCTCACACAACAACTTTGTTAGTTTTGAGACATTTAACATATAGGAAATCGCACGTTGGGATGCAATGCACCTAATAGTTAAACACTTCTACCATGTGTTTGAACGGGTTGCATGTTTCATCCCGGCCTTAATTAACCCATTTTTTTCAATCTACACCTCTTTTATTTATTTCTACCTCTCTTTATCACTCTTTATTTTTTTTATTTTTGCCGCTCTTTTATTTTTTGGCACTCTCTTTTCTTTTTTGTTTGTCACCTTTTTTATATTTCTCGTCGCTCCTTTTTTTTTCTTTTTTTTTTACTATTTTTCTTTTTCTCTTTTTCACTCAATTTTTCTTTCTCTTTATTTCTCACCCATTTTATTCTATGGCTACGATCGAATCCGATGGGGATTGCCTACGTATCATGACCCCGTATGAATCAGATCTGGCGCAGTTCGGGAAGATCGAGAATAGAGTAAATAAACAAATTTTTTATTTTATTTTATAAAACTCAGACCATGAAGCTTTAAGGCAAAAAGAAAAATATTTTTAATTTTTTGATTTTTTTTTTGGAATTTTCTAAAAAATTCTTTAAAAGAAGAAAGCGATTTTTTTTTGGATTTTTGATTTTGATTTTGTTTTGTTTTTTTGAAAGAAAGACTTCTAAAAATTCATTTGTTTTTTATTTGAACTTTGGAAATTTTAAAAGTAAAAAAAGAAATATTTTGTTTGAATTTTTATTTATTTTCTCTTTTTCCAAAGAAGAAAGAAAATATTTTTGAATTTTAGAAGTTTCCTCTTAATTTTTGTAAGAGGGACTTTTAAGAAAATGTCGAATTTCTGAGTTTTTATTTACAAAAGTACTTCTAAATAAAAACAAAAATAATTTGGACTTCAATTTTTCAAAATTTTTATGGACATTTACAAAAGAAAGACATCTAAAAAGTATTTTTGGGCTTTTTGTTTCTGATTTTTTTTGGATTTTTTTTGGGAAAATACTTCAAAATGAAGAAAACTTATATTTTGAATTTTGATTTTTATTTATTTTTCTTTTTCGCATGAACGACATTAGAAGGAAGGAAACCATTTTTCTTTTAAAAAGTACTCTTTTTTTTTTTTGAATTTTCTAAGGAAGGATTTTAAAGAAGGAACTAAAGGAAAATATTTTTGGATTTTTTGAAAATTGGGGTCGGAACCGATGAGGTTTGCCTGTGTATCTCACAACCGGTGAGAATCAGACCCGCGTAGTTCGGTCAGTTTTGACAGAATAGGGGAGACATGGCACTTGAAATTTTGGCTTATTTTGAAATGACTTTTCTTTTTTTTCATTTTTCAGAATTCCGGCAGAGTTTCAGAATATTCTAAATGCCTACCTCTCATTTTTTTTTTGATTTTCTTTTTTCTCTTTTTTTTCTTTTTTTTTCTCTTTTTTTTTCTCTTTTTTGATTTTCTTTCTTTATTCTAGAAGCCAGTCAACATGCAAGCCTCAATAGACATATATGCAAGTAGCACGTAAGATGCATCAGGATGGTCTTTTTCATTTAGGTGCACCTGTCCTAACAGACCCAACCCTTGTGTTGAGTCCCTAAGGTCCAATGCTCATGATGCAAACAAACATTCATACTAGGGATCCGACATGATGCTGAGTTATTCTAAGTTTAAAACCTGGGTATGTGTTCTAGACTATGTACCCGAGCGGACAACTCGAGCCAAGGAGGGGGCTGCGTACCAGGAACCAAAAGGCCATCCGGCTAGTAACTTGTCCGAACCTCTTTCTTATTTCAAGTTATGATACTAACAGAATAGGGAGTCTCGACCAGCGAGCACATCCTCGAAGATGAGAAGAGAAGGGTTTCGTAGCAGTTTATATACAGTTCAGATAATATCAAAGCGGTAAAAGCATCATTTAGCACATTAGGCCCAAACATGTAATAAAATCAGATAACAGATAAAGCCAAAATATAACAATTCCTCTAAGCTCGAATTCTTGAACCCTGAACTAAAGTTCTGGGTTCTTTTCCCCAGCAGAGTCGCCAGAGCTGTCACACCTCCTTTTTTACACACCACCCCGAAGGTAGTATAAGGGAATTTTTCTACTTTAAGTGACACTATTCGAAATTCAATTCAGAGTCGCCACTTGGGATAGTTTGTTTGGTGTCCTAAGTCACCGGTTTATTTTAAATCCCATATCGAGGAAATTTTGACTTTCCTTTTGAAGTCTGCGAACCAGAAATTCCGAATAAGGAATTCTGTTAACCCGAGGGAAAGTGTTAGACACCTCCCGATTCCGTGGTTCTATCACGGTTGCTTAAACTATCATGATTGGGCTATTATCTAATTTTAATACACATTTAGCATATGGTTAAATTTTAACTTTAACCGCTTTATTTAATTATTTTTAAAGGAAAATTGCAACATTATTTAAAATACTGTCTCGAACCACGTCACATAAATGCACCCGCGACTCTCAACATATTTTATCTAACATTGTTGGAATTTGGATTTGGGTCACATAAATGTGCACCTGAGTTTAGGAAGGTAAATTATTAGATAGCGTGCCTAAAGCAACTACGCACTTTTAAATTTGCGAGGAACATGAAAAATTCAACTAGTGGCACACTTCAATTCTAATTTCAAATGATTGTACTCAACTAAAGCAAACTATGGATGTTCATAATTATTTTCCTAAATTTGAGATTATTGTGAGGGCCGAATTTATGGACAAGATATTATTGGGGAGTAAATGGGCTAGCTATTCGGCTCAAATTCATGAGGAATTTACATATAATACAACTCTTTAAAGACTTATTTATATTTTCTATAACTGCTTTAATAAAATTACTTTTAGTACAACTTATTTTAAAATTATACAACTTTTTAATTCCTAAAATCTCTCCTTGATATTCTCTCACTGGAAAATATCTCTTTCTGATTTCATAATTGCTCATCGATCGGAAGAAAGAATACCTCGTATGTTGGGATGGAAGGTTGAATACAAACCAAGGTATAGCCTAGTTTCAAAGCACATCGCGAAGATGAGAACTGATAAGGGGTATATTTTCCCATTGTTATTATTGATATGTATTTGAGGTATACTATTAGTAAATATTGTATACAATATATTATATAACATATACATATATTACAGTATGGTATATAACTATACTATACTACATATCTGAGTGAGTATGATGTCTCCCAATTCACATAGCTTTTTTAGAATTAATTTGTGATTAGTTGTTGTATATTATTTATGATATAAATTTTGTTCTCTCATTTTTTAGTTGTACTTGAAGAATATTTCTCCTACTGAATTGGAGAAGGAAATTATGATAAACGATGTGTTATTTCTCGTGAATGGGTCGAAGAAGTAGAATACAAGGGATACAACTGATAAGGTGATGCGGATTGAGAAGGTGAATGAAGATGCAACCGGGAATGAGAATGTGATTGAAGAAGTGAAATAAAAATGTAATAAGAAAGAGAATATGAATGAGCAGACTAATTCGAGGGGGGAGCCGAATGTGAAGGATAAAGAGTTGTTGATGGAAAGGGAGGTATTTGATGAAACTTATATTAAATGATTCAACACTTATGTTGATTTTTCCTCTCCTCCGCATCATATATTTGACAAACAGATCAAAGATAGTCGTAACCTAATAGGTTTATATTGATAACTAATAATTAACAAATTAGAGAATATTTAGGGTCTAAATACCTAAATATACGCTTACCAAATATCCTAGAAAAGTTCCATACGTTAAGGATCTAATGACATTCACCTTAAATAAGGGAAGTTATCTTATTTTTAGATTATATATATAATATATATGTTGTACAATTTGTAATTCAAAACCAAGATATATATTATGGAATACTTTTCAAATTCTTAAGTAATTATGAAAATTTTTCATTCGTTAGTCCAAACCCAAATCATTCTATGTAAGCTAATTCGAACCAATTGTCAAACCTTTACGGCCCAAAACAGGTTCACGAAACAAAACCATAAATATTGAATTCTGGACTTGATCAAACTAAATAAAATACTTGGTAGTTACATGATTCATTCAACATATGCCTTCAAATATCAAATAAAATATACAAATGAAAACAAGGAACAACTACTGGATCATAGAAACAAATAGAAATTGGATCTTTTATTGATAAATGTCTAACCTTTAGTCGCAACAGTAAGATCAAGTTTCAATTGCAAAACGGAGAGCAACAAAAACGTTTCAATTGAAACCGCTGACCGGAGCACAAACGCAAATCCAAACAACTCCAACGATAAATTCTTTCAATATCAAAAGACTGGAAGAGTAGTATTCCAATAGCCTTGTCGGAGCCGGCAATAATGACGATGGCTCTGCTACCTTTCACAATTGTGTGAAGATTAAATGTGTGTTTCGAATGGCAGCCTTTCTTCTCTGGTTTTTGGTTGTGGTTAAACAATGTGCTGTTAGCTTGGAGGAAAAGTAACCTAATTAAGAGTGGTCATTTCTTTGTTATAGAATCGGAGGTGGTTGTTTCTGATCTGAAGAGAAGAACGATGGGGGTCTTTGGGTAGGCAACGGCGGATCATAAGGTTTTTAGGCGTGTTTTTTGTATAGTTTATATTTTAGGTGCAGATACTATTATATAGGGGTATGGATTAGGTTAGGGGTATGGGCCTAGAAATTATGGACTACGGAATGGGGCCAAAGACTAGAAAAATGGACTACAAGATTTATAAAGATGAGATAAACCAACCTAAAACTAATTCATCCTTCTAAAATTATGTACAATTATAATATAAAAATATAAAAGGCAGAATACATAGTTTACCCCCGGAACTTAGGACCAATTATAATATAAAAATATAAAAGGCAAAATACATAGTACCTACACCTAACCCTAATCCATACCCCTGATGGCCTAAGTTCCGTGAGGTAAACTATGTAATTTACTAATTTTAATTAATTGAACTAAACTATAAAACATAATCTCTGGTTCAGGGTTCAAGAATTCGAGCTTAGAATAATTTTTATATTTAGCTTTATTTATTATCTGGTTTTATTCACATGCTTGGACCTAATGTGCTAAATATTGCTTTTTACCGCTTTGATATTGTTGAACTGTATATAAATTATTACGAATCCCTCCTCTCTTTGAGTCTTCTAAATTATTTGATAAAGGTGCACTTCGTGTAGTTTCTCTTCTGTTAGAGTCATATCCCAATTTTAGAACATGGTTCAGACAAGTTGCAAAGCTGGTGAAGCTTCTGTATTCCCGGTACGCTGTCCCCTTCCCCCCGGCTCGAGCTGTCCGCTCGGGTAAGTCAGGTCTATAACAAATAAACCCAGGTTTTCAAGCCTAGTATAACATAGCCTTATGCCGAATCCCTAATAGGAACTCTTGTTCGCATCATGTGCATTTTGACTTTGGGTACTCAATACAGGGGTTGGATCCGTCTAGGACAGGTGTACCCAAAAATTAAAGGCCATCCTGATGCATCATAATGTGCTACATGTTGCAATCTTCAATGGTAAAAGGATCATTTGGCGGATCAATAATAATTGAGGGCAAATGAAAAAGAAGAAAAGAAGAAAAGAAGAAAAGAAGAAAAAAAGAGGGTTAAGTGTGAAAATAAAGCAAATAGGGCCCAATTATGTTTTCTGTTACATGTTTGTTAAAAAAAACATGAAAAAAAATCAAAAAAAGATTTTGCACTTTTTCATCATTTTTCGAAAATAAAAAAAAGGGAAAAGAAAAACCAAAAAGAGTTTACATATTTCATCATTTTTTAAAAAAGGCAAAAAATATTTCTTTAAATTAATTATTTTTTAATTCTCGCCCGTATCTAATCTGCCCGAACTATGCGAGCCTGATTCGTACCTCTCGTGGCTTGATACGTAGGCAAACCACATACGGTCCAGTCTTCCTAATAAATGTTAGGTTCTTGGCTTTGCAGGATCTTAGCCAAATTTTATACTTCTAGCCACCTTTTGGTCACATAAGTTATTTTGCAAAAATAGCCTCAATTATGTCTTGCATGTGTCTAATAGGGAGTGTTATTATCTCACATAGTGTTGGTTAAAGTTTTCTCATACAGGTGTGGGTCTATTTACCAAAGTTTGAGCATAAGAGATACCCTGGAACCATCCAGTCAGGATTGCTTATCTAGGAGTTCCTTAAGGAGATTTTTTTTTGTTGAGTCTTTTTTCTTTTATGTCATATTTTACCTTCAAGTTTTGCATAGTAATGTTGAGTCTTTTGTTATGGTATTTCATATTTTGTATTTGAAAAAAAAAGTGTAACAAAATCAAAAACCCAAAAAAAGAAAAGAGAAGAGATTTTGCGTTTCTGTTAGATGTTGTCTTTAGAATACTAACTCTAGAAGTTCAAAAATCTTTTGTAGTTTTTCCTTTAGGAAATTAATATCTAAAACTCAAAATAAAAATTGCTTTTATATTTTCTTTCATATATAAGGAGTAAAAATTCAAAAAAAAAGAGAGAATTTTTGTTTTTTAGTACCTCTTTAAAGGTTTTCTCTAAGATATTAATTCAAAAATCCAAAAAAAATTTCTTTTGAGGTTCTTCTTTGCGAAATTATTGAAAAATGAATAGAAAAAAAAACTCTTTTATTTTTACTAAAACTCTAGGACATTGTACATAGAAGAAAAAACAAATAACATACTTTATCTTTGATTTATTTTCAGAGTTTCTCCCTTAGGTAATCAAATTGAAATCCAAAAAAATATTTTTTTATCTTTTTTATTTCTTGGTTCGAATTCTTTCTTGGTCATTTAAGATTGAGTTTAGAATAGGATATAGAATATTAAGTCTATAAAATTCAAATAAAAAAAAGGATTTGCTTCTTTTATTTTTCTTTTCTCATCATAGTAGTCATTAAGTTAAAAAAAAGAAAAGGAAAAGAGAAGAAATGAGAATGTTAGTTTGTTTAATTTATTCCTGATCTTCTCGAATTACTCAAAGATCTGATTCATGAGCGTTATGATATGTAGACAACCTCTATAGGGTTCGATCGAATCTTTTTTTTAATTAAAAGAAAAAACAAAAACAAAAAAAAAAGAAAAGAGAGAAAAAAAGAGAGATGAAATCACGGGATGTGAGAAATGAGAGGAAAGAAAAGAGTGATAATCAGACAAAAATGGGAAGGAAAATGCGCAAGCCAAGAAGTGCTCGAAAAATAAAGAAAAGAGGAGATTGAAATGAATAAATTGGGATGATGCCAGCTAACCTCCGTACCCTCGAAGTCATTTTAGAATCGATAACTGTTGCTAGGTGCATTGCACATAAAGTGAGATTATATTATGTTAAATTCCCTAACGCTAACGTGATGACTTGATATTCATAGCAGAAAGGTGATTGGTTTGTAGTTCTTAAAGTGGTAACTCTTCGCTACAACATAACGTCGAAAGGCAATGGCAGACGACAGCGAAATTGAGTCGGTTGATACTGGTGCCCAAAAGCAATTGGTTGAACATGGCAATGGGTTGGTTGAAGAGGTAAGGATGTCAAGACAACACATTGCGGACATGTATCAGGCTTGAATGACTGGGAAGGTACCACCCCTGCCGCCGCCTAGCTTTCTAGATGCTACCCTTACCCTAACTCTGGTCATAGTGCCAGATGATCCCCTATACTCTCTAGATCCACCCGCTTATCATAGTTTTCCCAACTATCCTTGTAGCTCCATTACTTATCCTCCATTACTTTTCCCAAAAATTGCCCTTATGTCTTATCCACTATTCCCAATAATAAACGCCCACTCAAAGCTCATCATGCCCAATATTACCCCGTAGAGGTTGCCCACAAGGTTCCTGACTCATACAAGCAGAGCTCTCGGGGTGAGCCTCATGATGAAAATGAAAAGATCACAAGAAACGAAGGGCGAGATGAGATGTCCAGGAAGCTGAAAAGCATAGAACAGTATTTAAAGAACATGCAAGGGATGGGAGACCAGGTTAACATAACTTACAAAGAATTGTGTATGTTCCTTGACGTTCGCCTGCCTGCGGGGTTTAAAGTGCCAAAGTTTAACTTATATGATGGATGTGGAGACCCCGTAGCCCATTTAAGGGTTTATTGCAGTAAAATGAGAAGTCTTGGTGAGAAAGATGATTTGCTGATGGCGTATTTTAGTAAGAACTTGACTGAGGCAGCGTTGGAATGGAATAATTGTCAAGATGTCGGTAAGTGGTCTACATTGGGTGACATGGCTAAAGATTTTGTTCGACACTTTAAATACAAATTAGGCATCACCTTAGACCGCTCCTACCTATCTAGAATAGAAAAGAAGACGGAGGAAATCTTTAGGGAGTTTGGGCTTAGATGGAGGGAGCAAGCTGCTCGAGTTAGCCTCCCGATTGGTAAGAAGAAATGGTTGAGCTTTTCCTACAAGCTCAGGGGCCCACCTACTTCAGTCATTTGATTTCGACCTTGGGTAAACCTTTCAATGATGTGGTAAAAATGGGGGATGGTAGAAGAGGGAATCAAATTAGGCAAAATCATGAGTTATTCGACATTGAAAGATACTACGGAATACATTGAACATCCCAGTAAGTTCGGGTGGAAGAAAGAGAAATAGAAAAGATGATCTGCTAGGCATTTTGGTTCAATGCTTTCAGCCTCGACATCGACCCCATGGATATACTTGTGTACCAGATGATCCTCCCCAATGCTACTTGTCTCCACGTAACCCCCAAAGTCATACATCACTTTCCCAGTACCATATCCATAATGCACCACTATATGCTCCACACCCACTAGGCCCACGATAGCCTGCATTGCTTTCACAAATGTCTTACCCGCCCCTTCAAGCATATCGACAACCTGCCCACAAAAGGTTCCAACTAAGGCCAGAATACGAACTGAAAAGACAAAAGAGAAAAGAAAAGGCTTTCACTACTATTGGAGAATCATATGCCAGTTTGTTCCAAAGGTTGAGGCAATTGGACATGTTGAAGCCGATTCAGATAAAAATGCCAAACCCTCTGCCAAAGAAGTTTGATTTTTCTCAAAGGTGAGCATATTTCTTTAATGTCCCGGGTCACAGTACAGAAAAGTGTTGGCACTTGAAAGATGAAATTCAGAAGCTTATTGATGTAGGTGACATTGTCGTCTAAAATCCAGATACAGTACACACTAGACAAAGTCCATCGTCTGTTCATAATGAGACCCATATGTTGGGTATGATTTATTTTGAAAAGTAATATGAGAATTATTCTGAGATCCTTGGAGGTCCATGTACTGCGAAGCTTTCAGTGCTATCAGAGTTTGATCTTAAGAACGAGCCGACAAAAAGGACCCAAATGCAATGCTAAAGTCAATGTGGTGGAGACTTGTAAAGGTCCTAGTAATGTTTATGCGAAACTCAATGGCTAAGATGCCGTGTTTGGTAATTGGAAAGACACTACATTCTTGGTTGGCCAGGGGAGAAGTTGTGGTGGTTTATTTTATTTAAATTTCTGTTGTCCGGGTTATTTTCAGGGTTGTAATCCGGATATTGTCTTGTGACTCAATCCCTTTCGTCCTTTTATTTTGCCAAGCTTTGTTTAGCATAGTAGCTCGTTTAGTGTTGTCTGGTTTGGTTTTAGGGTTGTACCCCAGTTTATTTTGCTTGTCGTGTTGTTCAAACCCTTCTAACCGTCTATCTAATGTAATTTCCTATTTTCTATTATTTCTGGCCATTTTTTTGTTCTCTTATCTCAGGTTGTTTTGAGCTCTAGTGCGTTGTTCTGCGGTCTGAGGCCATGAGCAGCTTCATTTAAGGTATATTGACTTGTTCGCATGGTCAGAATTTAAATTCAGGAAGATCGGAGTTAAATTTAAATGAAAATTCTCATTTGAGAAGCTTAAAGTTGAAAGAATGAACTAGGATTGGATTTTTGAGTAAACGACCTCAGAATCGAGATCAAAAAGTTCCACTAGGTTCATATGATGATTTCGGACTTGGGCGTTTGCCCGGTTTGAGTTTTGGATAATCTAGGAGCATTTTGGCGCCTATTGTGGAAGTTAGCATTTTAGAAGGAATTTCATAAGTTTGGTTTGAAGTTTATTTCGGTGTTATCAATGTACGTTTGGAATTCCGAGGCCGAGAGTAGCTAAGTATGGTGATTCTGGAGTTGGGAGTGCGATCGGAAGTGATTTCAGAGGTCCGTAGGCCGTTTTGAAGCCATTTCGCTAAGTATAGAAATTTGAAGGTTTTTGAGGAGTTTGACCGGAGGTTGACTTTTTGATATCGGGGTTGGAATACAATTCCGAAAGTTGGAGTAGGTCCGTAATGT
Organism: Nicotiana glauca; assembly: GCA_026770625.1. Lineage (NCBI taxonomy): Eukaryota > Viridiplantae > Streptophyta > Magnoliopsida > Solanales > Solanaceae > Nicotiana > Nicotiana glauca. The sequence goes on along the minus strand of MU681873.1, from coordinate 75,405 downwards.
CAAATACGACTTGTGTGAAAAATTTGAGGTCAATCGGACGTGATTTGATAGGTTTAAGCATCGGAAATAGAAGTTGAAAAGTTCAAAATTCATAAAGCTTGAATCGGGGTGTGATTCTTGGTTTTAGTGTTGTTTGATGTGATTTGAGGCCTCGAGCAGGTCCGTAATTTGTTTTGGGATTGGTTCGTATGATTGGTTGGGGTCCCAGGGGCCTCGGGTGGATCCCGGATGGTTAACGGATCGAAAATGGATTTTTGGAAATAGCTGAGTTGCTGGTTGCTGGTATTTTTGCTTCTGCGGAGATAGGACCGCAGAAGCGTGAACGAAGTCACAGAAGCGGTTAGGAAGGAGGCAGCCCAGGACCCCAGAAGCGGCCCTCTATCCGTAAAAGCGAAACCGCAAAAGCGGTTAAGCTATCGCAGAAGCGAAAAAGGGCTGGAGCCCAGGGACCACAGAAGTGGATTATTTTTCGCAGAAGCGGGATCGCGGATGTGGGATTTTTCCGCAGAAGCGGAAATCCCTGGAGGTAGAATATCATTTTAAAGTCGGGAATTGGCCATTTCTATTATATTTCTCATGGCTTGGGGCGATTTTTGGGAGCTTCAAGGAGGGGATTTTTGTCATCTATGTTAAGGTAAGTTATCCCCACCATTTTGAGTTGAATATATCAATTGTACATGGATTTAAACATGAAAATTAGAGTAAATATTGAGGTCTTGGTTGAAAACCTAGAAAAATTTTAATCTTAGATTTTGATCATGATTTTGAGTATGGAATTAAGAGAAAATTTTATTTTTGAGTTCCTAAGGTCATAGATAACCTTTATCTTCGAGAAATTTTGGATTCCGAGCACGTGGACCCGAGGGTATTTTGGTCATTTCACTAAGCAAAGTTGGGAATTTGTATAATCTGAATTATTAACGAGTATGTGAGCATGTTCTCATTAGTTTGTCGTTAATTGGCCAGTTTTGGTACATTGTGCGTCGGTTCAAGCCTTCGGAAGAATGTAGAATGCCGGTTTTGAGTCTTTGGAGCAGGGTGAGTCTCCTTTCTAATCTTGTGAGGGGGAATTTACCCCATAGGTGAAGTGATTGATTATGTGCTCCTATTTGTGGGGGCTACGTATGCACGAGGTGACGAGAGTCCGTGCGTAGCTACTATTATGCTATTGTCCGGGTAGTTAGGACCCAAAAGTATGTTGTACGTGGATTAATTGTAAAACAATTGGTAGCTTGAATTGCTTAACTCACGTCGAATTAGTAAGTTAATTTCTAAAAGGATTAAACTTCATTTCTTAAATTGTTAAAGGAGAATTGATTTTATTTGAATAAATATTCACCAATAAGTTCTTATTTGACTGATTGAGCATGGATTCTTATGTGTACCTGCGTCGCTTGCATGATTTGCGAGTAGGGTATGTGTTTATTTATGAAACGGGCCGAACGTCTCAGCAGATTAAATAGATGCATCTATGGTACAGGCAGCTCGACCCTCGACAGTGTATAATTTACATTTCTATTGGAGCGGGCCATCAACCTCGGCATGATTTGCGCATGTTTGTGTTGTTGTCTTGAACTTATTAAAGTTGCTACTGTCTCACCCTGGCTCTATATTAATTTATTGATAATAAAGATGAATTTTGGAAATTTCCTATGAAAGAATTTTATGTTTACTTGTTTCCTCTATTTGGATTGAAAATCATGTTTATAAAATAAATCCACAGTTTAATATATATATCAAGGATGAACAATTATTGGACCATTAGAGAATGTCAAAGTTGGCTATCTTGTCTCTACTCCTTCAGGATTAGGCGGGATGCTCACTGAGTACACATTGATTACGCACTCATACTACACTTCTGTGCATTTTGTTGCACATGTATATATACCTCTAGCAGCCTATTGGGCGTAGCAGCATGGATGACGCTGGGACTAGGTGAACTGCATCATTCGAGGCGACCGCAGCTAGGGTAGTCCCTTCTAGTGTACTGTATATACTTTTCGTCCACTGTATTCCAGACGGATGTTGTATTTTATTTCTCTTATCAGTAGTTGCTCATGTACTTGTGACATCGGGTTTCTGGAATGGTTTACAATGGGTTTCTGGGATGGTTTACAACGGGTTTGTACTAATTGTTATTATTTAAATTTGAATTCTAGTAGTGAAGTTTTATTTATAAAAATGGAAGGAAAAACCCTATATTTTCAAAAGTATTAAAAGAGGAATTAATTTATAAGTTAGTTGGCTGGCCTGACAGAGGTGTCCGGCGCCACTACGACCCTTAGTGGATCTTGGGTTGTGAAAATATGGTATCAGAGCACTAGGTTCCCGTCGGTCTCACGAGTCATGAGCAAGTCTAGTAGAGTCTCGCGGATTGGTATGGAGACGTTTGTACTTATCCTCGGGAGGCTGCAGGACTGTTAGGAGTACTTCCCTTCTTGATTTCTTTATCATGCGGTTCGATTCCTTTGAGGCGTATGCCTTTGATTTCTTCCTACTCAATCTTACGCGAGCGCTTGTTATAAATTGAAAATTGAAGGATTGTAATGGAACTACAAATGTGGTGCGGGATAATTTTTCCGGTATAGTTGATTGGACTGTTATAGTCGCATTTTGGAGGGATATTCTATTATTTCAGCTCAGTAACAGAACTTCTAAGAGCCTTGAGGCTAGGCACATGTTGCCATGATGCTTATGAACAATTATTCCGCAGTGTTGTTGTGATGGTAGGGTGTTTGCCCACGTGTCAGGGCAGTGAATGAATTGAAGGGAGGTTTACTCAGCGCGTAATCAAGGGAGTCAGTATTTTATTCCAGGTAGGGGAAAGTCAATCGAACTAAGGATGGCCAAATGGGGACTGGTGGAAGTAATGAAACATGGTAATTGCAAGCGTGGTGGAGTTCTCCTCCATATGGGGGTGCTGTTGTCCTAATTGAATGCTTTAAGCTTGTTAGTGTTATGATCTACTACAATTCGCCTTGGGGCAAGATATTGTGAAATAGTATTGAAGATACAATTGTCAGATATCGCATGATGCAGTGGTTTAAGATAGAATCAGAATTTCTAATGCGGATGGCTCGATAAAGATGACCTTTGGAAAGGCTTAAAGTTAGTAGCAATGGTGGGTTCAAGTGCCACAAAGATAGATTTTATTTGAGGCAACAATTGAGCAGCAAAGTATGAGGAAGGACATGTGGGAAGTTCCAGGCGATGTTTAAAATTTCTAAAAGGCCAAGTATGAGAAGCAAGGTCGAGTGACCGATTAAGGAGATGAGTTCTGCCAAAGTGGGAGAGTGGCGAGGGTTGCATATGGGCTTGGTAGTAGGATGACTATGCGCGTTAAAGAGAGTTTGGATCGAATTGAGGATTTTAATGATTGGTGATTGAAGCCTGCGGGTATGGTATGAAGTATGAGCTATTATGCAGCGGAAGATTGATATGTCGGAAAGGAGCTGCTTGAAATGGAGGAGGGTGCGGCATAACCCTGAATTTGGAAGGATGTTTCCGCCCATTTAATTGATGTACACGAGGGGCGAATGGACTTGTGCAACTGGAAGGTGAGCTTGGACTCAGGATGGGCTATTGGTGTCGTAGTGAATGTACCCCGGCAGCAGCATGGGAAGATGTCGGGAGGTGATTCCCCTAGGTGGGTTATTCCCCGTGAGCAGATTAGCGGTCGCGTGGTTGGTGAAGCTTCTGCAAGGAATTATATTGGTTGTTCAACAAAGAGATCGGTCGTACGAATATGGATAAAGATTCATAATATGAAAGATGGGGATTTACAGGAAGATCCTGAGATATTTTGATAATTGGTGGTGCGAGGTTAAGTCAATAAGAGGTAAAAAGGTCGGGCGAACTCAAGAATGGCGAAATGATGGCTTCAAGCTAAGTGGGAGAGTCCCACCGTTTATGATAGGGTTGTATGATTAACTACTTGCGTGATTTCTGGTTATTAGCATATTGATGGATTAATCCAGGTACGAGAAAAGACCATAAGTAGTAAATTAAGTGGAGGAATTATTAAGGATGTGCTATGGTTAGCCTTCTTGGCTCATATTCGGACTTGGAAAAAAGGTTCTGGATTTATGCCTGGTATAGATACATGTTTTAGAGGAAGTGATTTCGCCGGGTGCTTCGCCGAGAGAGTATTTGTCTGTTATAAGAATTAAGGAGTGAATTATATTTGGGACCAAGTCAGAAAAGGTGGCTCTCAATAATGGTTCTAGTGATTTCAGAAGTTAAAGTGCGGTGCTCAATGATTTCAAGCTTATAAGTACAACTAAGAATCAAGCTTTGTAGCAGTTTATGTGAAGGTGCCCAGAATGTTCTATGATATGTTACTTTGTGGTATAGCATTTGAGAAATGTGAAGTAATTCGTGAGATTTGAGACAGTATGGTCTCGCAATTCAAGGTCACTCGGGGTGAGTGTAGAGGGAGTATGTTATGCGTTGAAGAGAATTAGTATTATTTCCAAAGCAACCAAGGATAAATTGGAGGGAAAAGAATTGATTAGACATAGTTGAATTTGGCATGTTGGGGTTTATGATCCGTTCATTCGGCATGATCGAGTTATGCATTTGATTTGTGGCGGTACGTGTGAGGTTTGTCGGTCGCCGTAATTGACAACATTCTAAACCATTCTACTGTTGTGGCTTGTTATGTGGAAGCAGATTCCGGAAGGGCTATGGTGGCTTGGACCACTACTTGCAGATTTGCATATTCTACGGTTATGGGAATTTACTTGTGTGTTTCTATGAATCTCCTGAAAAGAGTTAAGTGAAAAGTTCGTATATGATGAATTGTTAAAATGTTAATGAATTCGGAGTAATGATGAAAATCGTGTCCTATCGTATATTGGCATGCTGCGTGCGGTGAGAGGTATGGAAATGTGAAGTGAGGATCAAGGTTGCAGTTCGGTGTTGACAAGGATGTCATGGGCTCGGATGAGCAAGGAAAGGGTTGAATGATTAGAGTAAATTGGTATTGTCCTCAGCGTCAGCTGAGATCGATGTGGTGTGGAAGAGGTTTTGCATCCTGGTTAAGGATTCTGGATTGCTTTTCAGTGTTAGTGCGTCCGATGGTAGATGTGTGGACCCGTTATTTATTTCAGAAGATTGTGGGAGCGTGTCCCACGGGAAGATTGTATAAGTGTGACATGTAGTCACTTGATTGGCTAAAGATTTAAACCAAATATGAGGATTGTGGTAATATCATTAATTTGAGAATTTATGCCTCGAGGGCACCTTGTTTATTGGGTTATGAATTGAGGAGGTTTGCTCCAGTTATGACGGTTGTTCTCGTGTGTTACGAGAATAAGGAAATTAGTATGGACCTTTCAAAGGTCATTGGCTTAATTTGATATGATTAGGATCGACATGAGGTCGGTGGATGGATTTAATTGTGAATTTGGGCTTTATAGCAGGCCAGTTGTCTTCATTTCAGTAATGTGCTCCTTATGGAGTATTTAGGGTGTCATCTCATTGTCAGATATTTCATGAAGTGATACATTGTGCCGTGTGAGTTGTGAGACGGCCTAAGAAATTGTGTATGTGTTGAGGACCCCCATGGGAATGTCGCATTATGAGCAAGATGTCTTTTGAGATTCAGACTGTATATCGCACCTCAGTTGTGCTTGAGTTTTGTAGATTATCAAGCTATTTGTCCCCTCAGGGATGGCATTATGCACTTAGCGTGCTTGTGACCTAGATTCGGTATTTTATCGCAATGAGCAAATTAGCTCGATGTGTATCTCCTTATGTGAGTTCTACGTGTGGATCGGGTGGCACGCCGCCATGGTTATATTGTGAGGATTGGGTGGCATGCCGCCATGGTTATATTGTGAGGATCGGATGGCACGCTACCATGGTTATGCTGTGTGGATCAGGTTGCACGCCGCAACAGTGTGATGATGAGTGTAGTTTTCTATATGCTAATTTTGTATGTCCTGCTTCCTAATTTCTAAGGAAAGTCCGTAGTAGTGCAGGAGTTACGTAATTCCTTCCAGAGTTCGATTTCCTATTTGTGTTGTGTTCGGATTGGTGGCCTATTGGCACATTATGGCGTCATATGAGACTTGTGATCGCATTCGGAGTGGATTATTGCCAAGCAGTTCGTACTGGGTAAGATGAGAATGTGGGATTTAGGATCAGTGCAATCTGATTATATGAAGTTTATTAAGGAGCGAAGATCATTATTTGGTTCATAATGTCGTACTATTTCTCGTCACAAGTATAGACTCGATGGTTGGTTGAATCGGTAGTTGATTATGAATTTCGTCATCTCATCTGTCGTGGCGGTATTGTAATAGTTAGAGTAAGACCTATGTAGGTCATGAGGTGCAATGGGAGCATCGGATTCGTGGAATTTTGATTAATTCAAACAGAAATGTTATTGTGGTCCTATGAGTAAAGTGATGCAGAGTGTGAATTCAGCAGAGTTATGCAGTTATGTTTGAGTACAACGTATAGTGATTGATACGGTGATCGTATGTTGGAAACAGGCCTAGCATAGAATTTCTGATGTTGGAATTGGGCTCTAAGGCTTATTTGCTTGAAAAAAAAGGGAATATTTTCAGAATTTATCGAGCCAATGTGCTCAGCTAAGTTGTGGTAGCACGGGGAGGTGCATGAGAAGTTAATCATCAATTTCAAACTACTTCAGTATAGTTCTCAGCACGTTCAAGGACGAACGTATGTTTAAGTGGGAGAGAATATAACGACCCGACCGGTCATTTTGAGCTCTAGAGCATCGTTCAGCGGTCTGAGGCCATGAGCAGTTTCATTTCAGGTATATTGACTTGTTCGCATGGTCGGAATTTAAATTCAAGAAGATTGAAATTAAGTTTAAATGAAAATTCTCATTTGAGAAGCTTAAAGTTGAAAGAATGAACTAGGATTAGATTTTTGAGTAAACGACCTCGGAATCGGGATCGGAAAGTTCCAGCAAGTTCGTATGATGATTTCGGACTTGGGCGTTTGCCCGGTTCGGGTTTTGGATAACCCATGAGCGTTTTGGCGCCTATTGTGGAAGTTAGCATTTTAGAAGTAGTTTCAAAAGTTTGCTTTGAAGTGCATTCGGTGTTATCAATGTCCGTTTAGAATTTCGAGACTGGGAGTAGCTCCGCATGGGGATTCTGGAGTTTGGAGCGCGATCGGAAGTGAATTCGGAGGTCCATAGGCCATTTTGAAGCTATTTGGCTAAGGATAGAAATTTGAAGATTTTTGAGGAGTTTGACCGGAGGTTGACTTTTTGATATCAGAGTCGGAATCCAATTCTGGAAGTTGGAGTAGGTCCGTAATGTCAAATACGACTTTTGTGAAAAATTTGAGGTCAATCGGACGTGATTTGATAAGTTTAAGCATCGGAAATAGAAGTTGAAAAGTTCAAAATTCATAAAGCTTGAATCGGGGTGTGATTCTTTGTTTCAGCATTGTTTGATGTGATTTGAGGCCTCGAGCAGGTCCGTAATGTGTTTTGGGATTGGTTGGTATGATAGGTTGGGTCCCGGGGGCCTCGGGTGGATCCCGGTGGTTAACGGATCGAAAATGGATTTTTGGAAATAGCTGAGTTGCTGGTTGCTGGTATTTCTGCTTCTGCGGAGATGGGACCGCAGAAGCGGCCCCGCAGTAGCGTGAAAGAAGCCGCAGAAGCGGTTAGGAGGGAGGCAACCCAGGACCGCAGAAACGGCCCTCTATCCGCAAAAGCGGAACCGCAAAAATGGTTAAGCTATCACAGAAGAGAAAAAAGGGCTGGAGCCCAGGGACCGCAGAAGCAGGATCGCGGAAGCGGGATTTTTCCGCAGAAGCGGAAATCCCTGGAGGCAGAATATCATTTTAAAGTCGGGAATTGGCCATTTCTATCATATTTCTCATGGCTTGGGGCGATTTTTGGGAGCTTAAAGAAAGGGATTTTCGTCATCTATGTTAAGGTAAGTTATCCCCACCACTTTGAGTTGAATATATCAATTGTATATGGATTTAAACATGGAAATTAGACTAAATATTGAGGTTTTGGTTAAAAACCTAGAAAAATTTTAATCTTAGATTTTGATCACGATTTTGAGTATGGAATTAAGAGAAAATTTTATATTTGAGTTCCTAAGGTCATGGGTAACCTTTATCTTCGAGAAATTTTGGATTTCGGGCACGTGGGCCCGAGGGCATTTTGGTCATTTCACTAAGTGAAGTTGCGAATTTGTATAATCTAGATTGTTAATGAGTATGTGAGCATGTTCTCATTAGTTTGTCGTTAATTGGCCAGTTTTGGTGCATTGTGCGTCGGTTCAAGCCTTCGGAAGAATGTAGAATGCCGGTTTTGAGTCTTCGGAGCAAGGTGAGTCTCCTTTCTAATCTTGTGAGGGGGAATTTACCCCATAGGTGAAGTGATTGATTATGTGCTCCTATTTGTGGGGGCTACGTATGCACGAGGTGGCGAGATTCCGAGCGTAGCTACTATTATGCTATTGTCCGGGTAGTTAGAACCCAAAAGCATGTTGTACATGGATTAATTGTAAACCTATTGGTAGCTTGAATTGCATAACTCACATCGAATTAGTAAGTAAATTTCTAAAAGGATTAAACTTTATTTCTTAAATTGTTAAAGGAGAATTGGTTTTATTTGAATAAATATTCCCCGACAAGTTCTTATTTGTCTGATTGAGCATGGATTCTTATGTGTACCTGCGTCGCATGCATGATTTGCGAGCAGGGTATGTGTTTATTTATGGAACGGGCTGAACGCCTCGGCAGATTAAATAGATGCATCTATGGTACGGGCCGCTTGACCCACGACAGTGCACAATTTACATTTCTGTTGGAGCGGGCCGTCGACCTCGGCATGATTTGCGCATGTTTGTGTTGTTGTCTTGAACTTATTAAAGTTGCTACTGTCTGAGCCTTGCTCGAGATTAATTTATTGATAATAAAGATGAATTTTAGAAATTTCCTATGAAAGAATTATATGTTTACTTGTTTCCTCGATTTGGATTGAAAATCATGTTTATAAAATAAATCCACAGTTTAATATATATATCAAGGATGAACAATTATTGGACCATTAGAGAATGTCAAAGTTGGCCATCTCGTCTCTACTCCTTCGGGATTAGGCGGGATGCTCACTAAGTACACGTTGATTACGTACTCATACTACACTTCTGTGAATTTTGTTGCACATGTATATATACCTCTAGCAGCCTATTGGGCGTAGCAGCATGGATGACGCTGGGACTAGGTAAGCGGCATCATTCGAGGCGACCGCAGCTAGTGTAGTCCCTTCCAGTGTACTGTATATACTTTTTGTCCACTGTATTCCAGACGGATGTTGTATTTGATTTCTCTTATCAGTAGTTGCTCATGTACTTGTGACACCGAGTTTCTGGGATGGCTTACAACGGGTTTGTACTAATTGTTATTATTTAAATTTGAATTCTAGTAGTAAAGTTTTATTTATAAAAATGGAAGGAAAAACCCTAGATTTTCAAAAGTATTAAAAGAGGAATTAATTGATAAGTTAGTTGGCTGGCCTGACAGAGGTGTCCGGCGCCACCACGACCCTTAGTGGATCTTGGTTTGTGACATATCTTTTATAGTTTTTCTTCTCATGCTGGCTCTAATGACATGATGTACACGCATAAATCTAGGCCTGGTTCTAAAGTTAGTTTAATCATGAAGCAATGAGACAATTTTGAAGATGATAGGGACATTTGAGGGAAATAAGTACAGATTTGGACATTTTGAGATCAGTTGAAGCCCGAACCATGTGAAACTGGGGCAGATAATTTGGGAAGTTAATAGGGTGACAAGAATTCATTAAAGGAGAGTGCATCCCAGACTATTTGAAGCAAGCAACTTTGAGTTTAAGTGCACCTCAAGTAACAAGATAAAGTCAAGGAAGTTTTCTCCGAATTGACGGAGGATATCCATTGTGAAGAGGGAATCACCCAACAAAGGTTCTGTACTTGACAAGGAGCTAAAGGAAAGCATAAGGCATATCAGTGATATCACTGCCAAAGCTGCAAAAGAAATATTGCGCATGATCTTTAATTTTTATTTCAAGTTGCATGTGTTGTACTTGGTATTTTTAGGGATTGGGAGGCCCTCTTTCAGCTACCCAAACACTTATACCATTTGATACCCTCTTGAGCCTGTACTACTTTCTTTGATCTCCTCTCTTTTGGAGTCAAGTTAGAGTCATAAAAAAAAATGCCCCCATAGGTTTATTTTAGAAAGTTCATTCCAAAAGGAAAATTAAAAAAAAAAAAAGAAGAGAAAAATAGAGATTAAAAAAAAGAAAAAAAAGAAAAAGGAAAGAAAATAAAAAGAAAAAAAAGAAAAAGAAAAGAAAAAGAAAAATAGCAACAACAAGACGTATCTTTGTGAACTACATTTGACCTGATTCTTGTCGCCACAAGATACGTAGGCAGCCTTAAAGTTTGGTCATACCAAATAAAATATTTCATAATCCCACGAAATAGAGAGTGAGAGATTCCATAAAAATTATAAAGAAAAGAATCAAATTCCCTTGCTTTAGAAATTGGGGCAAAGCTTTTAGAATGGATTCCAGAAGTTGTAGATAAATAACCTCGTTGTCATAGTTACTTTGAGCCATTATGATATCCTTTCTTTCTAATCCTGTTCAAAAGCTACATTACAGTCCAAAAAAAAGACCTCCAAGATAATCTTTGAAAGTGCTGAGTTTAGACATGGCAAAAGTATATGCTATTTTTAACCATGGTTAATGCCCTGTCATCTGCAAAATCGGAGGAGAATAAGAAGAAAAGAACAAAATGAGAGAGTCTTATTAGTGAAAACCTTCACAGGCACTATGAGGTGATGGTGAGTTGAGAGAAAGAACAAGATGAGAGAGGCTTGATGGTGAAAACCTTCGGGCGCTATAAGTCGAATAAGGATTGTGAATCAAGATTGGATAATCGGAGCATTGAAGCCCAGTTTCACGGCGAAAAGGTACAACAAGAGTTGAACATCAGACTTGCTTGACAGAATAGGCCACAGGTGCATGTAATGGTCATTAGAGTTGGTATCCACATCTGATAGGTTTCTACTTTGTAGTTTCTTGTTAGGAATCATCCCTTTCCATTATCCTTTACTCTGTTCCTTTTGTCTTGTTTACTTCCTCTTCCTGAGTCTGTTTGGTCAGAACAAGTGAGAAATGACTTCAAAATTTGCCACCAGCTTTCCAATTGGACAAAACGGGATGTGGCTAGCACATGAAAGTGTCATAAGTCAGGAAAGAATAGCAAGCGTACTGAGTTGGTAGCAATCAGTGTGCTTTGAGATTCATGTGAAATACAAAGGATCGGTATATGTCAATTCATGAACAATACAACAGATAGAGGGTGTTGGGTTGGAGTGGATCAAAGGTATTTTCTATGATAAGATTGACAAAGAATGTGGTTAACCAGTGACAAGCAAGGTCTTCCAAGCAGAAATCAAAGTTATCATGGCAAGTGAAGGAGCAATAGACCTCAAGGCCAAGGCTAGTGTTTTAAGTTAGGAAAGAACAACATGTGCACTGAGTGGATGGAAATTGACGTGCTTTGGGATTCATGTGAAACACAAAGGTTCAGTACATGTCAATGCAAGAGCACAATGCAACAGATGAATGGTATTGGGTTTGAATGGATCAGAGGTATTTTGCATGATAAGGTTGACAGAGAAAGTGGTTAGTCAATAAATAAGCAAGGTCTTTCGAGTGGAAATCAAAGTTATTGTGGGAAGTGAAGGAGCAATCACCCTCAAAGTCAAGGCCACAAGCCAACAACCATATTTATAAACTCACAAGTTCTCTTTGTTTGAAACAGGGACAAAACTTGTGTCCAAATCAAAGCTTGGAAGTTTGAATTTTTTCAAGTGTCGTGCCCAAATTTTGTTAGCACAAAGGCGGTTTGAGAAGGGGAAAGAACAATTTGTTCAATCTACAGGAAACCTCCATGAGGAAAAGCATGGTTCAGGGGCAAGGAATTTTGTTCGGTCTACAGAGATCCTTCAGGAAGAGAGCGCGGCTCAGATAAGTTCATTCTCGGCTTTTCAGGACCCTCCAAGATAATGGGACTTAATTTAAAATTTTCAGGACCCTCCTGGATAACGGGATTTAATTTAAAGTTCTCAAAACCCTCCTGGATAATGGGATTTAGTTACAAGTTTTTAAGACTTTCATAGATAATAATATTTAGCGTAAGTTTTACCTTTAGGAAATAGAATTTAGCTTTGAAGTTATTACTCTTGAGATGAGATTTAATTTTAAATTTTCAGGACCCTCCTAGATAATGGGATTTAGCTTTTAAATTCTTAGAGCTTTTGGGTACTATGATTCGATTAACACTCACAGATGTTCCCAATATCAAACTGGGGCAGAAAAATTTCTTTTGTTTTGTTTGTTTTGTTGTAATCAGGTTCACAAGTAGCAGTTTCAGTGGAGTCAGTTCAAGTTTTGGCAGTCAGGCACCTACCTAGAGAACAAAGGGAAAATAGCAGTGTCAGAGGAGTCAGTTCAAGTGTTGGAAATCAGGAGCCCACCTGGAGAACAAAGGGAAGAATTTCAAGTTTTAAGGAAAAGCAATGCAAATGTTCAGCAATCAGGAGCCCACCTGAAGAACAAAGGGAAAGCAACAACATTCAAAGGAGTTACGCAATTAGGAGCCCACCTGGAGAACAAAGAGAAGCATTTCAAGTTTCAAGAAAACAAGTGCAAGTGTTGGAAATCAGGCGCCCACCTGGAGAACCAAAGGGAAAGTAGAAACATTCAAAGGAGTTTAGCAATCAAGAGCCCACCTGGAGAACAAAGGGAAGCAGTTCAAGTTTCAAGGAAAAGTAGTGCAAGTGTTCAGCAATCGGGAGCCCACCTGGAGAACAAAGGGAAAGCAGGAAGATTCAAAGGAGTTCAACAATCAGGAGTCCACCTGCAGAACAAAGGGAAGCAATTCAAGTTTCAAGGAAAAGCAGTGCAAGTGTTCAGCAATCAGGAGCCCACCTGGAGAACAAAGGGAAAGCATCAAGGTTCAAAAGAGTTCAGCAATCAGGAGCCCACCTAAAGAACAAAGGAAAGCGGTTCAAATTTCGAGGAAAAGTAGCACAAGTGTTGGTAATCAGGAGTCACTGGAGAACAAAGGGAAGCACCAATGTTCAAAGGAAGACATCAATCCGGAGCCCACCTAGAGAACAAAGGGAAAGCAATAAGTTTCGAAGGAAGACATGTCGAGTATTGACAATAAAGCGCCTACCTGGAGAATAAGAGAATTCACTTCAGAATGCAATTCAAGTCGGCAACAAAAGAAGCTCGCGGCAAGAATGCAAGTCAACAACCCGAGGTGATCAATAGAAGTTAGTCACAATAAAGAAAAAAAAGAGAAAGGCAAGAAGTGAATCCAAATGCAGAAGTTGATGAAAATATGAGCTGCTCAAGACATGACTGAGGTCACAAGCACTGCATGTCTGATCTTGATCCGAAAAGATGAAGAGGAATGAACTAGCACCTACAGCTAGCAAACGTCAAGGTTCAAATCTAATGTCTGCATGAAGAACCTGTCAATACTCAAGATCAAGCTTTAGAAGACTTATAGATAGGAATCTTGTAACTCATAGTTGACAGGCTTAGTTAGTCTTTTTCATTTTGATTTTGATGTAATAACATGACTACAGACCGGAACCTCGACGGAACAACACCTCGACCTGCTCTCCACCTCAATATACTCCATCATCTCACCCACCTCTGAACTACACGTGGCCTGATTCCTTTATAGCCAAGGATATGTAGGCAACTCAGATACCATGGCTCGGTCACATTCCCCTTTTATCTTATTTTTGGTCACCTTAAATAAAGGTTGGGTCAAAAAACCTGTCTAGTCGTTCTTTGTCCGAAAACTTTTCGCGTTTCTAGTCAAAGAGGGGCAGTTGTAGACATGTGATTTTTGACCCTCCCCAAGATATTTCATATTTTAGAATGTAAATATTTAATTTAGGCCTAATTTAGCTATTTCAACTCATTATTACTCTTTTACTTATTTTATTGAAAGAAAACAAAAATTATAAAAAAATAGTTTCAACTATTTTCATTAATATTTTGTAGTAATTTATAATCTTGAAAAATACAAAAATAGTTTTGTTTTAACGTTAAGTCTTATTTTAATAGTTATTTTACTTAAGCAGTATTAATTAATAAATGAGATCGTATTTTTAGGCTCGCTCGCGGAGAAAGAATAAAATTTGAGTTCAAACGACCTATTTTTAGGCCCAATTCGGATTAGTCCTTTAAGCCCAATACCCAATACCCATTAAGCTAACCCTAGGGACCCTTCTATACTCTTTTTTGGAACAAAAAACAAATAAAAGAGACCCTAAGGACCTAAGAGCAAAAAGGGGATATGTACACAAGATATAGACCTAGTAGCTAAAAAATATAGACGGCTGGAGATAGACACAAAACATGCCTAAAAACCTAGGGATTTTCTGAGCTTCAGCCGCAATACACGACCATCCCCCCCTTTGAATTTTGTCATCTTTAGGACCCCTCCCACCCCCCGTTCGTTCGTCTTCTTCGACAGACATAGAGAACCAGCCATCACCTCATCACCATCTTCATCCTCACACCCTCTCCCAATGAACTGGACCACCTCCACCTCTATCGCCCCCATAATTCTACCATGCCACCACCGATTTTCCATTAAAACCAGGAGTGAGCTCTAAAAAATGCTGACATGAAACTCATCTTTAGAACTCCATAACCCAGCTTTATTCCTCTCCGAAAAATAGTGAGGAGAATGAGACAAGCTTAAACTATGGAGGCAATCAGAGGTCATTGAAATCGCTGTTGTCCGAAGTGGTTTCGAGTGCGATTTCGGGTTTGACTTGTTGCTATTTTCTTAACTGGATTTTGGATTTGAAGCCTTGTATATGTATGGTTTCTCGAATATTCAAATTAATCTGATCATCGAGATTTCAGGTGTGGTCGATGTAGTCCCATTTTCTTGTTGTCGTATATTAGTTCCGGTTTATGTTTCTTATTGTTCTCCATTTCCCCGGTCAAATTCAAGTTGTAGAAAGTTTATCTCTGGATGTTGAAGTAAGTTTAAAACCTTCAAAACCCTATAGAGATATCATGATTAAGGGGAAATTTGGAGAACAGTTGCAAATTATTTTTAAATTTGAAGAAGAAGAAGGAATTTTTTTTGTTTTGTTTTGGTTTTTTTCGGATTCTGAACTTTCTATTTCTTGTTTAGTTCCTAGTTTAAATATAACAATCAGTACTATGAGATTTTACAATAATAAATACAAAAAAACACATTTGGTTCCTTATGTTAAATTTGATTTCAACAATGGAGTTGGTTTAAAATATTTGATTCGGAGTTCCGTTTGAAGGTTGAATCTATCGACGAAGATGTTTTTGTTTCATCATTTGGTTCTTATTTTTGGTTATTCGAGTATGGGAACAGAGTTTAGTCGAGGTTGATTCGAGTCCGTTGCCGATTTTAGATTTTTGGTGCCGATTTGTGTTCCCGTCTGCGGTTCGTTACATCTCGAGTTCAAAGTAGTGAAACAATCAATTGTCCGGCTATATTGAGGTTTAACTCTTTCATCCTCTATTCATTTTATGCAAGCTTGATATGAATTATTGGTTTGGTGATATGATCCCATTGATTCTATAATTGTTCTCCGTAGTTTTGAATTTGCTCACTTAACTATCTATTCGTATGTTTACCCGAATTGGTTATAGCTGAACATGATTTTGTCATAGTATAGAAATTGGTTTGCTATTATTCAACTGAACTACACCAAATTAGATAAAAAGGGCCTGGGTGTGCATTTCATGTGACCCTGCCATAATAATAATGAAATAAACATGCTAAAATCTGGGGGTGCATTTCTTGTGACCTGATTCTAATTTCCAAGAAGGTTAAATAAAGCGTGTCGTGAACCATGGGTGCATTTCATATAGTGTGGCTTACGATGTATTTTAAATAACCTTAAAATTTCCTGAAATATTAAAAGCGGCTAAAAAGTTAAAAGGGCATGCAGGTTTAAAATGTATAATTAAATCAGATAATTGAGCTAATAATAATAGTTGATCGACTGTGCTAAAACCATAAAACCCGGGAATGCCTAACACCTTCTTCCCGGTTAACAAAATTCCTTACCCAAATTTCTGTGTTCGCGGACTATAAAATAGAGTCAATCTTTCCTCGATTCGTGAGTTGAAATCAGTGACTTGGGATACGATAATTATCCCAATTGGCGACTCTGAATTAATTAAATAATTCCATTTTGATTGTCACTTAAATTGGAAAAAACTCCCTTATATCCTTTCAGGTGTAGGAAAATGGAGGTGTGACAATTGAGCTCCTCGACAGTTCCATATGATAAGTTACATGTATTGATTATTTAGTGGACTTGGTGGGTTCTCCCTCTCTATTGTTGAGGATGTGTTCATCAGTGCTAGGATCAACACTATTGCCAACTTGCCCACCTCTGGGTTTCTTGTTAGACGTATATTTAGTGATACACTTTGCAGCTCGGGTGGATAAGTTATGATTACTTTTCTTTCGTACCATTCTTTGAGAATGTATGTTTTGTTTCCATTAAGATAGCTAAGTAAAGGAAGTGTTTTTCTGATCATTGCCATAGTTGCTGCTACTTCCAATTGAACTATGTCATCTAGTTCGTTGTGAGAGTGGGTGGTGGAAGTGGGCTGGTTGGTGGTGTCAGATGGTGGTATGGGGTTGCTTGTTCATGGAGTGGTATTATGGGTGTTATTGCTGAGCAATGATGTATCCAAGGGACAAAGGTATGGGGTGGTTGTTATGGTGGATAAAAGGGAAGTTCCATGTTGTTTAGTGGTGGAGATGGTGGCGTTAGCATTGGGAGAGGAGTGGGAATTTGTGGTGTCATTGGTGGTTGGTGGTGAAGGACTAACGGCGGGTGCATTTCATATAGGAATTGATTGTAAAAAGTACTCCCATGCGCATTCCTTCGGTGACTATCTGAGCTATGTCATCCAGATTTTGTATCATCACTATTATATCTTGGTTGTCTATTTCCATGGTGAAGGTTGTCGTGCCCTTTTTTTTTTTGCGAAATCGTGTTTATGACATTTGGGAGGACAACTCATTACTTTTGGGAATTGGTTTTAATTTTGAAGATTTGCCATCTAATGATTAGGGTGCTTTAGGGCACCAAGGATATTTTGATTTGAGAAACCAGAGATAGGGTAAGGGCTCGAAATTATTCTAAGGGGAAGGTATTAGGCACTCCTCAGAATCTACTAGTGTTGTTCCCAGCCAGAATATTATTGTGAATTTAGATGCAAATAACACGTAGACAAATAAAACTTCAAATAAGAGGGGATTTTAACATTAGAGTTAACAAAGAAACAAAGTTAGAAAGAACTAAAAGAAAGTTGATTTTTTTAAAGAAAGAGCTCGAAATTGTTTAAAAGAGATAAGAAATAAGAAAAGGGGGTCCTAGGTTTATTGACAATATGGATCATCCCACATAATGCCCGATAATAACTCCTCAATGAGGGGCTACGCGTGGTCATCATATCTATATCTACCCTTCCCACCCCGATAAGGTATTAAAGCGCGGAATGGTCTCGTTTACTTATTGCATGCTATTACTCGTTCCAATCCTATCAGTCCGAGGGGGCATTTAGGACTACTAATCCTAAAGGGGAGGGATGTCAGGCTTATTTGTGGTTTTAAAGGCAAAAATTCTAAGGCGACATACAAAACATGTATAGCAGGTTGGGGGAAAACACATAACAAGCAAAGGCTCAGATATACCCCCTTTAAACAAAAGAGCACATAATTAGCATGACTTACACATACTAGTTAAGGTATGATTAAGTACTAAACATGAAAGAACTTCAAGGTTGAGGCAAACTGATTTATTACATAATTCAAATAGGAAGCCTGACTCAGGCTTGCCTGCTGGTTGTAGTTATTAACAGAAATTGATTTAGTTTATAACTTTACCCTGAGGCTTGCCTAAGTGTTGGACAAGGATCCTATAGGCATGGTATCTATTGAATTCAGAAAGCAGTGGAATAACAAGGTCTAAAATAAACTGAATACAACCCTCAGGGGTTGTCCTGGTGGCAATAGACTTGAACCTTGGGGTTTGCTCCCTTTCAAGGTCTCAAGTTTGAAACCCACTGGGTGCAAACAATTTCTGAGGGCCATCAGACTGGGTAAAACCTGAATTAACCGTGGTGCACTTGCGAGAAACTCCTTGCCGAGGGCCTGTGCACCCCCGGGATTAGTCGAGCTCTTAGAGACTCGGACGCTTGGTGAAATAAAAAAAATGAATACGTACTGGTTTAAAAAGGGTAGTCAGATTATTAAAAGAAAGGCTAGTTTTAACGAAGGTTATGAGTTCTACAGCTAACAACACCGTTGTTACTGATTTTTAGTTCCATATGTGAATGAAGAGGCTCAGATTCGATTAAGAGTTCCTATAGGCATGCTTTCTACGCATAGTTGATTTTGAACGTGGTATAAAGTGCAGGAAACTTGTTTTAAAACTTATAAACATGATATCTAGGTGCTGAATTTTGTTTAAAATCTATAGACATGATATCTAAGCGCAGAAATTATTTGAAAACCTATGAACATGATTTCTAAGTGCAGAAATTATTTAAAAACCCTATAGGCATGATTTCTATATGAAGAAATTACTTGAAAAGCCTATAGGCATGATTTCTATATGCAAAAATTATTTTAAAACCTATGAACATGATTTCTAAATGCAGAAATTATTTGAAAAGCTAATAGGCATGATTTCTATATGTAGAAATTACTTGGAAAGCCTATAGGCATGATTTTCATATGTAGAAATTATTTGAAAACCTATGAACATGATATCTAAGTGCAAAAATTATTTTAAGAGCCTATAGGCATGATATCTAAGTGCATAAATTATTTGAAAAGCCTATAGGCATGGTATCTACCCTTTTGGCATACATAGTTACCCGCCCTTTTCACTAGCCATCCCCAAGAGTTTATTACAAGTTGTTACAGCCCAGATTAAAGTGAAAAAATACATCAAAAAATATAAATAAAAGTACAACCAAGGAGAGCCTGATTCAGACTTGATGTCTGAAATATGAGGTAAACCAACTCCATGAGAACATAATCCAAAGCCTTTCTCCCATTTGAGTGGGTCAAAGTTCCCTAAGAGCCTCTTACACCCAAATGTATTATCAGATAAGGATAGGTGCAGTGTGGAACGGCCAGCCCTTAAGTGTCCAAATTCAGTGGGAACTCAAAGGGTCCCAAGGCAGGGCTCACAAGAGGAAGGGCAGAACTTAAAGACTAAGAAAGTATGCAAGTGTAGCATGGAGTGCTAAAGGGGAAAAAGGAGATGGAATCAACTACAGATAAGCACACACATGGGAATTCAGGGGAATAGGAGATTGTAAAGAGCCTGTTACTTAGGCAAAGGCATAATTTAGGCATGCTCAGCAACAGGGAGTGCTAGCAGACCTATAAGCCTTCCAGAACACATACTGTTAGAGGCAAGGACCCCCAAGGGATCAAGTTCAATTCATGGATAATAACTTACATATTGCCATGCCTCAAACCATAGCTTAAACACATAGGGGGCAGGGGTTTGGGAATCATAATAGAATAGGCAGAAGGAAATCAATAAGCTAGAATGGGTGTTGAACTATACACAAGCAGTAAACAAGGATACAAAAACAGTAAATAAACACATTATTGTGGTGCTGAAACTTAGATAAGGACATACCAGTTTCAAAGAAACAAATAGAGAGAAAGTAAGCAACATGTCTTGTAACAGGCCACAATATAAGCAAATAAAAGAGAATACTTTTTGAGTTTAAGTGTAGGTTTTTTGAAAGACTACGAGTTATTGTGTGTCTATGTCAATGAAAGGGTCATGTATTTATAGTGTGAAGAATTGGCAGAAATAAGGTAAGAAAACAATTAAGGAACTAAATATCAATTAAAAAATCGATCAATACAAGACTTCCATTAATTAAGGAATTCAGACTCAAATGGTAAAACTATTTAAGGAAAAAATCAGATAAACATCTTGTGCAAAGTAGGTAATTAGGGGTAAATACATAGGGATTTTAATTAAGGGAAGAATTTTGAAATACATAGTTAGAACAAATAAGGTAAGGATCTATCAGTATAGTAAATCAAGGGGTCAGAGGTTTGAAATTATTGGCTCATGAATAGGATAAGGAAGGTTTTTGACTGAAATCGAGTAACAGGGGAAATCAGCAAATAAGGAAAAAAATCAATCAAACTTATACAAGGAAGTCTGAAATCAATCAAATTTGAAAGCCATTTTCAGAGGGAAGTTCAGCACGTATAAAGAGTACACAAACATGCTAAGCTGAATTTAGGGCAAAGAAAAATGTCATGCCATTGCAAAATCAGTAGGTAGTCACATAGGCCAGCAATGTAGAAGAGATAGTATCAAATAGCATACAAAGGGTCCAGTACAAGGACCTTATAAGAGTTTAGTAAAGAATTAAAATTGCTTGAAGAAACAAAGATTTCAAAACTCAGTTCAGAAACTCGAAATAGGTCTAAAAGAGTTAGGGATTTTGAAATAAAACCAGTTCAAGCAAATCACATAGCCAATGGTCTCAAAACTCAGAAGAACCCCCAAAGTCTAGGATTTCTACCATTAATCGAGAGCAGAGATGAGAGGACAAGCAATCAAGAAAAAAGGTACTAATCGAAACTAGTTCAAAGGTTTCAGAAAGGAACTAAGACCCTTAACATGTTCTTTCAGTAGTAGAAACTCATGAGAAGCATAGTAAAAGAACAACACGTGAGACATAGAAAAAAGAACTCAAAGAAACATAGTAGAAGAAGTTAATAAGAAAAATAGTAGTAGAAAACTAATCAGAACACAGCAGGAGAAATATACAAAAAACATGGTAGGAGAAACTTATTAAGAACACAGTAGAAGAAACACACAAAGAATATAGTAGAGAAACATATAAAGAACTCAAAAAGAAACATGCAAAGAACACAGTAGAGGAACTCAAAGAACTCAAAAATAAACATATAAAGAACACAGTAGAGGAAACATCTAAATAACTCTAAAAAGAAAATCCTAAATCGGAAAAAAAATATAAAGGTTTTGAGAGCATAACTTTTGAAAGAATTACCAAGAGATCGTTTAAAAGTTCAGGGAAAACATGGAAGTTAAACAGATCCAAAGAAAATAGAAGAACCTCAAAAGTTAGGGTTTCAGAAGAAACCAAACAGTGAGAACGATTTGGATAGTTATTGATCTAAGCAGGAGGGGTCAAATCCAGGCTCGAAACAGATATGGTTTGCCGGATCAAGGCCGAAAATGGTCATAAAACTTGAATCAACAAGGTCTGGATGAAGCTTCTTCGTTGTTAGCCTCTGAAACCTCAGCAAACAGGTGTGTAGGAACCCTAGAGGGCCCGTGGGTGGTGAAACTACCATGGATTCAGGCCAGGAAGTGGCCGGAGAAGGTGAATGGAACTCATCGGAGCGGAAGGGGAGGGGGAAGATTTTAGAGAGAACCAAAGATAGAGAGATAGAGGAGAGGATCGGTTGAGTGAGGAATGAGAGGGGTTTGGGGGGGGGGGTCGTTTGGTTTAATTTGGAAAGAAAGAATCCGGACTGTTGATCAAAATTGATCAACGGCCAAGACTCAATCAGATTAGGCCGGGTAGATTTGGTATGGGTCTTGGGTCTATTGGGCTGATTTAATTAGGGGATATGGGTACCAATTTAATTTATAAAAATAGTAAATAAATTTCTAAAAATTAATTAATAGCACTAAAATAATTTATAATATATAATTAACAATTTAAAAATATAAAATTCTATTTTATAAACATGAGACGAATTTAAACCTAAAAATAGCTAATATTGCAATCATGCAATTTTATCCTTAAACAAATACCAAATAAATTTGTAAAAATGTATGAAAAATATCTTAGCTATATTTTAATATAAACATGTGAATCCAACAAATGACTCACAAAAAATGATAATTTTGGTAACAAATATTGGGTTTTTCTTGATAAAATAGGGTAGTAAATTGGTTTAAAAATCTTTGAAAAATTAAGGAAAAATAATAAAACCTTGGGATGTACTTATATATGCCTATATATGCTATTTTGAAGGTATTTTGCATTTTTAAAAATATAGGGAAAAGTTGGGTATCAACAGCTGCCCCTCTTTACCCGGGAATGATGAAAGAGTTGTCTGGTAAAGATATTATGACCGATTTTGACTGGATGAAACGGATTGGAGAGGTTTGACCGTGCTCTAGCTTTTGAGCTGCCTACATATCCTTGGTCTTACAGGAATCAGGCCATATGTAGTTTGGGATCCGTCGGCGGAGTGTGCCGATGGAAACCTTTCAAGAACTGATATAATATTTCGGTTGGGAGGAATGGTTAAGGTCTAATAGGTCTGCGAGAACTAGAACAGAATTGCTCCTGCCGAGATGGCCGTTGTTCGCTGGTTTTACTTGCAAATAAGCAATACAAGCATATATTGTGTGTAAATTTAAACGTGATGCAAGTTCCCGTCAGACCATGAATGCTGTCTTTGGACGGTTAGGATAACGTCCTCAGACCATGATGTCCTATGCCATGAAGCATATAATAAAGGATTCGCAGGCCACGGAATAATGCTCTCGGGCTATGAGAATGATGCCTTCAAACCATGATGCCTTTAAATAATGATATGCAAAAGATTAAAAGGGATCTTCCGGCCATGATATGGTGTTCTTGGGCTATCACAATGGTGGCTCCAAACAATGATGCCCTTAAATGATTTGGCGATCTTTCGGCCCATGAGATGCAGTAGTTGGCGATATTTTAGCCCATGAGATGCAATAGGTGGCGATCTTTCAGCCATGCAAGAGTAGATAAAGTGGCGATCTTTCAGCCATGCAAGCGTAAATACAGTGGCGATCTTTCAGCCATGCAAGCGTAAATAAAGTGGCGATCTTTCAGCCATGCAAGCATAAATAAAGTGACAATCTTTCAGCCGTGCAAGCGTAAATAAAGTGGCGATCTTTCAGCCATGCAAGCATAAATAAAGTGACGATCTTTCATCTATACAAGTGTAAATAAAGTGGCGATATTTTAGCCGTGCAAGCGTAAATAAAGTGGCGATCTTTTAGCCATGCAATACGCGGATGGAGACAGTGTTTAGTCTCTGAAGGCAGAATGGTAGCCTTATGCAATGCAAAAAATGCAGATGGAGATAGTGTTTAGTCTCGGAAGATAGAATGTTAGCCTTATGCAATGCAGGATATATAGATAGAGACGGTGTTTAGTCTCGGACGGTAGAGTGGTAGCCTTATGCAATGCAGAATATGCAGATGGAGACAATGTTTAGTCTCGGAAGACAGAATGGTAGCCTTATGTAATGCAAAATATGCAAATAGAGATAATTTTTGTCTCGAAAGGCAGAATGGTAGCCTTATGCAATGCAAAAATAGAGTAAAGTGGCAGATGGTAATAGAGTTCCGTAGCTGATAGCAAGTTTCGATGTCGGGATCGCTAGGGATATTGTGATATATGAAATATCATTGGTATGCTTGGCTGGCCGGTCAGTAAGTGCAATAACCCTGAGAGTTGAATTCATGAATCAATGTTTGTCGTGTGGGTGTGTTGTATGTCATATGCTTTCATAATCCAAATGCATGTGTCCAAAGAAAAGTCATGAGTTTTGTAGAGGGGAGGCTAGTTCGCATCCTTGCCGGCCTTGCTTGACCTGTTCGACTTTGATCGGTGATATGATATGTATTATTGGGGTAGCATTGCTGAACAAAGCAATTTTGATAATAAACATGCATGAGTTTGTACAAGTATAACATAAGTATATATTTAAGAAATAGTTTTTAGATGAACCGCCGACTGTGACATGGTTCAGGACATTGCAACCCCTCTTGCTCAAAATTTTGAGGGTCCTCAAAATTCTGCCCCAGTTTAACGGGTTGATGCTTCTGACGGTTGCTTGTGATGATTGACTGAAATTACTTTGGAATTTTGAGGGTCCTCCTCAAAATTCTATCCCAATTTCCAATTGCGGGGGAAAATAAAATTTTTATTAAATTGTGACCAAACCCATAAGGCTGCCTACATATCCCTTCTTAAATGAGAATCAAGTCAAACGTAGTTCAAATTACATCATATAGGAAGGCATAAGATTACACATAGTAATGCTTGACTGCATCTGAATTGATTGGTTTTGGCCAAACTTCTCCGTAAATTTCTGCAAGTATAAGGGCTCCTCCTGTCAGAACCTGGTGAACCATGTATGGAACTTGCCAGTTGGGAGAGAATTCCCTTTTGGCTTCATCTTGATGCGGGAAGATTCTCTTTAATACCAGCTGCCCCGGTGTGAACTGTCTTGGCGTGACTCTCTTGTTGAAGGCTCTGGACATTCTGTTCTGATAAAGCTGACCATGGCAAACTGCATTCATTCTTTTACCATCTATAAGAGCTAACTATTCATAATGACTCTTCACCCATTCTACGTCGTCGAGCTCAGCTTCTTGCATGATCTTTGAGGAAGGGATTTCTACTTTGGTGGGAATGACAACTTTTGTACAATAAACCAGCACATAAGGAGTTGCCCCGATTGATGTGCGGACAGTGGTGTGATACCCCAATAGAGCAAATTATAGCTTTTCGTTCCATTGCTTATACTTCTCTATCATTTTCCTCAATATCTTCTCGATGTTCTTGTTGGCGGCTTCTCTGGCTCCGTTCATCTGAGGCATGTAGGCTGTAGAATTCTTGTGTTTGATCTTGAAGGTTTCACACATGGATTTCATCAAGTCGCTGTTGAGATTGGATCCATTGTCAGTAATGATTGACTCTGGAATACCGAATCGACAGATGATACGGTCACGAACCAAATCGGCCACGACTTTCTTGGTTACTGCTCTGTAAGATGCTGCCTCGACCTATTTGGTGAAATAGTCAATTGCCACTAGGATAAACCTGTGTCCATTGGAAGTGACGAGCTCAATTGGTCCAATAACATCCATTCCCCAAGCGACGAAAGGCCATGGTGATCTTGTTGCATTAAGCTCATTTGGTGGCACCTTTATCATATTCACATGTACCTAGCAGCGTGGTATTTCCAAACGTACTGGATGTAGTCTGTCTCTATAGTCATCCAAAAATAACCACATCAGAGGATCTTCTTGGCTAAGACAAAGCCATTCATGTGTGGGCCACAGGTCCCGGCATGGACTTCCTCTAGCATCTTAGATGCTTCCTTTGCATTGACACACCTTAATAATCCTAAATCAGGAGTCCTCCTATATAGGATTCCCCCACTATGGAAGAAATTATTAGACAACCATCGAAGTGTGCGCTTCTGAGTATGATTGGCAAGTTTTGGGTATTCTCCTCTTGTCAAATATTCCCTGATATTATGAAACCAAGGTTTTCCATTTGCTTCTCCTTCAACATGGGCACAATAAGCTGGCTGGTCGTGGATCTTTACTGGAATAGGATCAATGAAGTTTTTATCTGGATGTTGTATTATGGATGACAGGGTAGCCAATGCATCATTGAACTCATTCTGGACTCTGGGAACATGTTGGAATTCCTTCTTTGTGAACCTTTTCCTTAGTTCTTGCACGTGATGCAGATACGGGAGTATCTTAGAGTTCTTGGTTTCCCATTCTCCTCGTACCTAATGTATAAGCAAATCTGAATCCCCGATCACTAGCAGTTATTGAATGTTCATGTCTATAGCCATCTTGAGCCCTAAGATGTAGGCTTCGTATCGGCCATATTATTGGTGCACAGGAACCTGAGTTTGGAAGATATTGGATAATGCTGACCGGTTTCTGATACTAGGACTGCTCATATGCCAACTCCCTTGAAATTTGCTGCTCCATCGAAAAACATTCTCCAAACATCAAAGGATTCTGCAATGTCTTCTCCAATAAATGATACTTCTTCGTTAGGAAAATACATCTTTAGGGGTTCGTATTTTCCATCCACGGGATTTTCGGCCAGGTGATCTGCTAGTGTCTGTCCCTTGATTGCTTTCTGAGTTATGTAGACAATGTCGAATTCGCTCAATAGGATTTGCCACTTGGCTAGCTTACCGGTGGGCATGGGCTTCTGAAAGATGTACTTCAAAGGATCCATCCTTGATATGAGATACGTGGTATAGGCACAAAAGTAATGTCTCAGCTTCTGAGCTACCCAAGTCAAAGCATAGTAGGTGCATTCCAAAAGAGAATAACGAGCTTCGTGCAGAGTGAGCTTCTTGCTGAGATAATAAATGGCTTGTTCCTTTTCCCCCATTTCATCATGCTGCCCCAAAACGCAGCCAAAAGCTCCATCTAACACTGCGATGTAGAGTATCAAAGGCCTATCTGGATCAGGCGGGACTAAGAATAGTAGTGTTAACCGGTATTCCTTGATCTTGTCGAAAGCTTGCTGGCATTCATCGGTCCACTTGGTGGCGGCACACTTTTTCAACATCTTGAAGATTGGGTCACAGATAACTATAGATTATGCAGTGAACCAGCTGATGTAGTTAAGCCTCCCCAAGAACTCATTACGTCTTTCTTGTTCTTTGGCGGTGGCAATTCCCCCAAATGCACACTTCACATGATTCAGTTTTAGGTTGTACCTCCCAAGTCTATTGAAGAATTTTCTCAAATATTCCATGTGATTAGTGGCCTTCTTTGACTTAATGATGACATCATCTACGTACACCTTGATCTCCGTGTGTATCATATCATGAAAAATGTTGGTCATGGACCTCAAGTAGGTGGCCCCTGCATTCTTTAAAACAAACGACATCATCTTATAGTAGTACATTCCCTATGGAATAATGAAAGACATTTTCTCAGCATCCTCTTCGTCCATCCAGATCTGGTGATAGCCATCGGAACAATCCACGAATGATTGCAGTTCATGCTTGGCCCAATTATCGATCAGAATATGTATGTTCGGCAAGGGGAAGTCATCTTTCGGACTTGCCTGATTAAGATCCCGGTAGTTGACACAGACTCTAACCTTCCCATCCTTCTTTAGCACTGGCACAATATTAGCTAACCATGTCGGGTATTCTACTACCCTGAGAACCTTGGCTTTGACTTGCTTGGTGACTTCTTCCTTGATTATAAAACTCATATCAGGTTTGAACTTTCTGAGCTTCTGCTTTACCGATGGACAAGTTGGATCAGTTGGCAGTTTATGTGCCACAATGTATGTACTCAGACCAGTCATGTCATCGTACGACCAGGCGAATATGTCCTCATATTCTCTTAGAAATTCTGTGTATTCTTCCTTTTCTGACAGTGAAAGTGAATGCTGATTCGTGTTTCTTTGATATTCTTTTTATCACCCAGGTTAACAATCTCAGTCTCGTCCAGGTTGGACTTTGGCCTATTTTCAAAATTCTCGACTTCCTTATCAATCTCTTTCGGTATGTCATCTTCCTCTGAGTCTATGTCTGTTTGTTGCGTTGTCTCATTGCATGTCACAGTCATTGGTTCATCAATATAAGTAATAGTAATGCTGTATAAGTAAAATAATGAGAGAAAATAATAAGAGTAAGATTTATAAGAAAACCGAAATACATTGATAAATTGCATAACTATTTTGAACATTGAAGATCTTATTGCGAAATTAAAAATGCGAAAGGAAAGTTAACTAGTAAAATAAAAGATAGTCCATAATGCTTGTTCAGCATTGCTACCCCGAGGCTCGCTAGGCTCTGCTGGTTCTGATGGTCCAGTTATTGAGGAATGCTCCTCTCTTACTGCCTGTATGGAAGGGCCTTCCTCCCCCTCCTCCTCGAAAATGACACAGCAATCCATATGATTGTCTTCTAGGAACAAATTCCTCACTGCTGCCAGTGCTTCCTCTTCTTCTGACCCATAGATAACTTTGGCCGGTTGGAAAGTCTACTCCAAGCACGGTATTGGTTGCTCCAATGGATAGTAAGGACCGCGCCATGGTGGCGACCAATGGTTGAATTCCTCCCATGTATGCTTATAATCCAATCCGAAGGTGGTGCCATATTTCTTGAGTTTGATAGGCTTAGCGATCCCTTGGATGTTCTTGCCAAGTCCCTTGCCAGGTTCGTATCCGCTCCAGTTCAATATTCTTTCAATTTTGTTATACCACCATTTGTCTTTATCAACAGCGTTGACTCGCTCGATATGGTGATAAGTCTCCCCGCCTATCTTTCTTCTGCTTCCTATTGCCGGCATGGTCTGACAACTGTATATGGGATTGGTCCCGTCGCCGTGAATGATCACCTCTTGGTGATTCCACTCAAACTTCACTGCCTAATGTAGTGTTGATGCTATGGCCCTAGCGGCATGAATCTATGGTCATCCCAACAATTAATTGTAAGATGCCGGCACATCTATTACTTGAAAATCAACATCAAACCAAGTAGGCCGCATTTGCAAACACAGGCTAATTTCCCCAATGGTGGACCTTTGGGAACTATCAAAAGCTTTAACGTTGATGGCCCTGTCCTTGATCTCGTGCAGTCCATTTCCTAATATTCTGAGTGTTACCAATGGACAAATGTTGAGGCTGGACCCTCTATCAATCAGGATCCTGGTGATAAAATAATCTTCACATTGCACAGTAATGTACAACGCCTTGTTGCGACTCAACCCCTCTGGCGGCAGCTCATCTTCATGAAAAGTGATCTTGTGACTTTCCAATTTCTATCCTACCATATTAGCCATCTCTCTACTGGTGATGTTGCTTGGCACATATGCTTCACTCAGCACCCTTAACAAGGCATTCTTCTGTGCATCAGAATTTTGTAGGAAAGCAAGGATAGAAATTTGTGACGGTGTTTTGTTCAACTTATCAATGATTGAGTATTCTTTGGCTTGTCTCTTTCTCCAGATATCATTAGGCCTAGTTTCAGTGATGGTTGGCCGACTAGAGGCCTGCTTACTTGACTCAGGAAAATGTTCAGGGGTATAAACCCTACCGGTTCTCATCGTACCCTGTGATGCAATAGCTTCCCCAAACTTGAAATTCCCTTTTCTTCTTACCTAGGCTGTGTAGTCCCATGGTATGGAATTTGTATTGAATGGCGTTACGACCGAAATTGCCACTGGAATTGGCGTGGCTATCTTTACTCCGAACGGAGCATGCCCCCTAGGCGGTAAAACCGCAATTTCGAAGGGTGTAGGTGCATTTGCTGGTGACATAAATTCGACCTCAATTGGCGCTGGTGTCTTTGCAGAGGGTGGTGCTTCAAACTCAAGTGGCATGGACATATTTACCTCAGTGTCCTCGGAGGGCTGAATCTGGACTACAATCGAATTAAGGGTGACTATTGGTTTCTTTGGATTGTCTCCTTCTGTAGTCAAACCGATCAATCCCCTAGGATCCCTATCATCCTCTATCTCAATCATGTGAACACCTCCACCCTTGTGATATGGCAGAGGGTTATTGCGGACATTCGGAGTAGGCTACTTTGCCACAATAATCTTATTATCAATCAAAGTTTGGATCTTATCTTTCAGAGAGTGGCATTTATCAATGGTGTGTCCTTTCATGCCAGAAAGGTATGCACATGACTTATTTGGATTAACCCACTAAGAAGGGTTCTCAGGAGCAGTAGAGATAGGGGTGACATAACCAGCAGTATTGAGTCTTTCATACATCTGGTCGATAGGTTCAGCAATGGCCATATATTTCTCTGGGGGTCTTCGGTCAAAGTTTGGTCGGGGTCTAGGGAAGTTTTGGCGTGGATGAGGGGATTGGTAGTAGGATGGTTGAGTATTGTACGCTTGGTAAACATGTGCTGGTTGGGAATATTTGGGTGAAGTGGGCTGATATGGGGGAGGTGATTGATAGGTTAGTGGTGGAGTCTGGTAAGAGGGTGAGGGTGCTTGGTAGTAAAGGGTAGGCTGATATATGATTGGAGGCATTAGGTATGTTTGGTATTTGATGGGAGATTTGGTTCTCTGTGCCACCATTACGACTCCTACGTCCCTTTTCTTGGACACACCCCCTGACTGTAAGGCCTTGTTTGTAGCTTACAAAGCTTCAAAATTCGTAACCATACAACTTTTGATGCCTTCTTCGATTCTTTCTCCCAGCTTGATAATGTTAGAAAATTTGTGGCCCTCGATCATCATTAGCCTCTCATAATACTGTGAGTCTTGGGCCCGAATGAAGAATTTGTCCATTTGCTCTTCTTCCAAAGTAGGCCTAACCTTAGCAGCTTCTGACCTCCATCGAGTAGCATACTCATGAAATGTTTCTGTGGGTTTCTTTTTCAGATTTTGAATATAGAACACATCTGGTGCATTCTCTGTGTTGAACATGAATTTGTCCATAAAATCAGACGCCAAGCTCACCCAGTTTGACCACCTTTTCGGATCTTAGCTAATGTACCAAGATAAGGCATCTCTTTCAAGCTCCTCATGAAAGGCTTCATGTGGATTTTATCATCTTTTCCTACTCCATTGAATTTGTCATAGTACATTCTCAAATGGACCCTTGGATCCTCTATACCATCGAACATTTCGAACTTAGGAGGTTTTTACCCCTCGGGCAGTTCGACATCTGGCTATATGCAAAGATCTTCGTAGTTTAGTCTCTCAATTCCCTTGCTACATTCAATGCCTTCAATTCCACTAGTCAACTTTTTAAGCTCTTCGACCAGGTTTCTGATGAGCAAGTCTTTATCATCGGACTCAGGTGTGCATGAAATGGGCTGGGCGGAGAGTAGCATAGTCTCTACATAGATGGGGGTATTATGTTGGGTGTAGCAGTGGCCATTTGTGGAGTTCTGGGATGAGCAGTGGGGTGCTATTTGAGGTATGGCAGGTGTTGCAATGGTGATGAGGAGTGAGATGGTTTTGTTTCTTTGGGATGTTTTGTAGAGGTACAGGATTCTAAGCATTTAGGAAATTAACCTTTGGAGTGGTGAGGGAAAATGACAGATTCACCAAATTTCGTACTTGATCATGCTCTTCCTGAAATATCAACAGCTTTTGTTCCAGTTGGGATGCATTTTCCTTGGGGACTAGAGTACCGTGAGTGACCTCTACCTGTTCAGTTGAGTTCTCTTTTCTGGCGTTGTTCAAATCTTCCATCTTCCCTTTGTTCTTGTTTCTGATGGGGCTGAGAAGAGGAGTGGGTGGATGGCCTTTGGATCTTGTGGAATAGGATAATGTTGGCAGAGTGCTCGAACTAACCTCTGGTGAGGGGAATAATCAAAACAAAAAAATAAAAATAAAAAGGTAACCAAGTTAGTGATAATTATGAAAAAATTGATGCAATATTTAAACACATAATGCGGGAATGTAAATCGCATCATAATTTGGGTAGGTCTAGCAACAGATTGATTTGGAGAACTTGGATTGCTACATGCCTCAATTTTCTTGATAGAAAATAAGACGAATCCCAAATTGACACTGAATAACAGGAAAAAATAAAACCACTAATGGCCATTGGCCTTATTACATTTTAAATAGCGAAAAGATAAAGTCCTATCTACTTGGTCCCTGAAGGACCCTCCCAAGACTCGACATCCTTGGCTCTGTCGAACAACTTCTGCAGCTCGCGAAGTCCCAATGGTAGGTAGGCTCTGGCTAGATGTCCGCCTTAGTTCCCCTTAACATTTTGACAATCTTCAACCCTTTTGAGAAATTTATTTTCCAACTCCACTATACCTCGCTTCAAATATCCCAGTCGCTTGTTGGCGCTGACAGCAATATCTTTCCATTCCTCAATTAATTTTTGATTGGCTTTCTGTATCTCATGGTGCTCGCTTTCGCATTCTCGGATCCTTTTGCATAGTTGATTGTACTTGACCCGCGCTTCGACCTTTTCATCTATGATCCTGTGCCCTCAAATAAACCCAGGTTGGCCCAGACCATTGTGCTTATCCTCTAACCAGCCTGAATAATAGGGAGCACAACCAGTGTGGTATCTATTGCTCGATGGTATCCCTCCCCATGACAATCTTACAGAACCACCTATGCTGAGAGGATAGGTATAGTAGGATTTTCTATGACCATACCTTTCGTACAAATAATCAAAAGGGATATAGGTGTCTTTCAAACATGTCAGTTCAGGATTTTTCTTCAATCCCATCATCTTGAGGAAACCCCTATCCTTGCGGTTCTCGGGCATTAAGAAACCCCGAGTTTCCCGTGGTAATCCCCCTATTTCTTCTAGTAAGGGTGTCATTTCAATATCCCCGAAGCATAACACGGACCTCTCGCGATCCCAGAATAAAGTAGCAGCCTCTATGATCTTGTTGGTGGGTTGGATTTCCAGGATAGAAGGTAGGTTCCCCAAATATTTTTGGACAAGAGTCTGATCACTAGAGTGAAAATCCCTCCACCAGCTTAGCGGTTTGGGGTGGATATTGGTGACCATGCCGAATCTGGTGACTTCGTGCCTCATATTTTTTGCAAGACAAAGGGTTAGTCCCTTACCTCCACCACACTTGACTATTTAATATCAACAATTGGCATAAAAACATTTAGTTCTCCAAATAAATGCACAGATCGTGACAATGTCCGATTGGGTTTAAGGGAAACCCAGTGGACTTTGGACAAGGCTGTCTTAAAGAGTCATTATGCAGACGACATAACTGACTTGGCTAGGTTTGACCATGATGTATGCACAATTTAAACAGAGTAAGGTTTCTATGGGGTTTTAGACTATTACCCTTGAGCGGACAACTCAAGGGGAAAGACGCGGAACCGTCGACTACAACGTTGATCAACTGGTTTTATCGCGAATATGTCTTTCTCGAATTTAGGGGGTGATAATATTGGAAGAGCGCGACCACTCATTATAAGAGTTGCCATAGTATTTATTTGGCACGGGTGGAATATGATGTTGAGCATGATTATGCAATAATTAAAGGTATGTTGTCATATATTTGCACATTAAGAAAGCAGTAAATACAACAATTTTTTAATTTAAAGCAGTAGTAAAGGAAAGCAGTAAAGAAAAGAAAAAAGGGAGACAAGTTAGTTTTGCAATAAAAAAGGAAATTGAATGCTCAAAAAAAAATGATCAAATAATTGTGCGTAAAGAAGCATAAATTCACAGTAATGGTCTGAAATGGTAAAAGCATAAAAAATCCCCAGCAGAGTCGCCATGATGTCGCGCCTCTTTTTCTCGTAAAATCGGGTTTATGATATTTGGAAGGACAACTCATTCCTTTTGGGAATTGGGTTTAATTTGAAGAGTCGCCACCTAATGATTAGGGTGCATTAGGACACCAATGAGATTTTGATTTGAGAGACCAGAGATAGGGTAAGGGCTTGAAATTATTCTAAGGGGAAGGTGTTAGCCACCCCTCAGAATCCACTATTATTTTAACATTAGAGTTCACAAAGAAACAAAGTTAGAAAGAACTAAAAGAAAGCTATTTTTTTAAAGAAAAAGTTCAAAATTCTCTAAAAGAGATAAGAAATAACGGAAAGGGCTCCTGGTTTATTGACAATATGGATCACCCCATACAATTCCCAGTAATCACTCCTCAATGAGGGGTTACGCGTGATCATCATATCCATATCTACCCTTCCCACCCCGTTAAGGTATTAAAGCATGAAATGGTCTCGTTTACTTATTGCATGCTATTAACCGTCCCAATCCTATCAGTCTCGGGGGCATTTAGGACAACTAATCCTAAAGGGGAGGGATGTTAGGCTTATTTGTGATTTTAAAGGTAAAAATTCTAAGGCGACATACAAAACATGTAAAGCAAGTTAGGGGAAAGCACAAAACAAGCAAAGGCTTAGATATACCCCCTTTAAACAAAGAAGCACATAATTAGCATGACTTACATATACTAGTTATGGTCTGATTAAGTACTAAACATGAAAGAACTTAAAGGTTGAGGCAGACTGATTTATTACATAATTCAGACAGGAAGCCCGACTTAGGCTTGCCTGCTGGTTCTAGTTATTAATAGAAATTGATTTAGTTTATAACTTTACCCTAAGGCTTGCCTAAGTGTTGGACAAGGATCCTATAGGCATGGTATCTATTGAATTCAGAAAGCAGTAAAATAACAAGGTCTAAAATAAATCGATTACGTACTAGTTTAAAAAGGGTTGTTAGATTATTAAAAGAAAGGTCAGTTTTTACAAAGGTTATGAGTTCTACAGCTAACATTACCGTTGTTACTGATTTTTAGTTCTATATGTGAATGAAGCGGCTCAGATTTGATTAAGAATTCCTATAGGCATGCTTTCTACACGTAGTTGATTTTGAACGTGGTATAAAGTGTAGGAAACTTGTTTTAAAACTTATAAACATGATATCTAGGTGCCGAATTTTGTTTAAAACCTATGAACATGATATCTAAGTTCAAAATAATTTGAAAACCTATGAACATGATTTCTAATTGCAGAAATTATTTGAAAAGACTATAGGCATGATTTCTATATGCAGAAATTACTTGAAAAGCCTATAGGCATGATTTCTATATAAAGAAATTATTTTAAAACCTATGTACATGATTTTTAAGTGCATAAATAATTTGAAAAGCCTATAGGCATGATTTCTATATGAAGAAATTATTTGAAAAGCCTATATACATGATTTCTATATGCAGAAATTATTTGAAAACATATGAATATCATATCTAAGGGTAGAAATTATTATAAGAGCCTATAGGCATGATATCCAAGTGCAGAAATTATTTTAAAAGCCTATAAGCATGATTCTATATACAGAAATTATTTTAAAAGCCTATAGGCATGGTATCTACCCTTTTGGCATACATAGTTACCCGCCTTTTTCAGTAGCCATCCGAAGAGTTTATTACAAGTTATTACGGCCCAGGTTAAAGAAAAAAAATACATCAAAAAATATAAATAAAAGTACAACCAAGGAGAGCCTAATTCAGACTTCATGTCTGAAATATGAGATAAACCAACTCCATGAGATCATGATCCAAAGCTTTTCTCCTATTTGAGTGTGTCAAAGTTCCCTAAGAGCCTCAAAGGGACTCCGGGCAATGCTTACACCCAAACATATTATCAAATAGGGATAGGTGCAGTGTGGAAGGGAAAGCCCTCAAGTTTCCAAGTTCAGAGGGAACTCAAAGGGACCCAAGGCAGGGCTCACAAGAGAGGGGCAAAACTTAAACTCTAATAAAGTGTGCAAGTGCAGCATGTAGTGCTAACAGGGAAAAAGGAGAGGGAATCAACTACAGATAAGCACACACAAGGGAATTCAGGGGAATGGGGGATTGTAAAGACACTGTTGCTTAGGCAAAGGCAGACTTTAGGCATGCCCAGCAATAAGGGAGTGCTAGCATACCTATAAGCCTGCCAGAACACATACTGTTAGAGGCTAGGACCCCCAGGGGATAAAGTTCAATTCATGGACAATAACTTGCATATTGCCATGTTTCAAACCATAGCTTAAACACATAGGGGATAGGGGTTTGGGATTCATAATACAACAGGCAGAAAGAAATCAATAAGCTAGAATGGGTGTTGAACTATACACAAGCAGTAAACAGGGATACAAAAGCAGTAAATAAACACATTGTTGTGGTGCTGAAACTTAAATCAGGACATACCAGTTTCAAAGAAACAAATAGAGAGAAAGCAAGCAACATGTCTTGTAATAGGCCACAATTTAAGCTTAAAATAAAAGAGAATACTTTTTGAGTGTATGTATATGTTTTTTGAAAGACTACAAGCGATTGTGTGTCTATGTCAATGAAAGGGTCGTGTATTTATAGTGTGAAGAACAGGTAGAAACAAGGTAAGAAAACAATTAAGAAACTGAATATCAATTAAAAAATCGATCAATACAAGACTTTCTTTAATTAAGGAATTCAAACTCAAATGATAAAACTATTTAAGGAAAGAAATCAAATAAATATTTTGTGCAAAGTAGGCAATTAGGGGTAAATACATAGGGGTTTTAATTAGGGGAAGAATTTTGAAATATACGATTAAAACAAATAAAGTAAGGATCCATCAGTATACAGTAAATCAAGGACCAGAGGTTTGAAATTACTGGCTCATGAATAGGCTAAGGAAATTTTTTGACTCAAATCGAGTAACAGGGGAAATCAACAAACAAGGAAAGAAATCAATCAAACTTATACAAGGAAGTCTGAAATCAATCAAAATTGAAAGCCATTTTTAGAGGGAAGTTCAACACGTATAAAGAGTACACAAACATGCTAAGCTGAATTTAGGGCAAAGAAAAATGTCATGCCATTGCAAAATCAGTAGGTAGTCACATAGGTCAGCAATGTAGAAGAGATAGTAACAAATAGCACACAAAGGGTCCAGTATAAGGACCTTAGAAGAGTTTAGTATAGAATTAGAATTGCTTAAAATACAGAGATTTCAAAAGTCAGTTCAGAAGCTCGAAATAGGTCTAAAAGAGTTAGGGTTTTTGAAATAAAACCAGTTCAAGCAAATCACAAAGCCAATGGTCTCAAAACTCAGAAGAACCCCCAAATTCTAGGGTTTCTACCATCAATTGAGAATAGAGATGAGAGGACAAGAAATCAAGAAAAAAGGTACTAATCGAAACTATTTCAAAGGTTTCAGAAAGGAATTGAGACCCTTAACATGTTCTTTCAGTAGCAGAAACTCATGAGAAGCATAGTAAAAGAACAACATGCGAGACACAGGAAAAAGAACTCAAAGAAACGTAGTAGAAGAAGCTAATAAGAAACATAGTAGAAGAAAACTAATCAGAACATAGCAGGAGAAACATACAAAGAACATGGCAGGAGAAACTTATTAAGAACACAGTAGAAGAAACACACAAAGAACATAGTAGAGAAATATATAAAGAACTCAAAAAGAATCATATAAAGAACATAGTAGAGGAACTCAAAGAACTCAAAAAGAAACATATAAAGAACACTGTAGAGGAAACATCTAAATAACTCAAAAAAGAAAATGCTAAATCGAAAAAAATAGAAAGGTTTTGAGAGAATAACTTTTGAAAGAAATACCAAGAGATCGTTTAAAAGTTCAGGGAAAACATGGATCTATAACAGATCTAAAGAAAATAGAAGAACCTCAAAAGCGAGGGTTTCAGAGGAAACCAAACGGTGAGAAAGACTTGGATAGTTGTTGATCTAAGTAGGAGGGGTCGAAGCCAGGCTCGAAACAGACATGGCTTGCTGAAGCAAGGCCGGAGATGGCTATAAAACTTGAATCAACAAGGTCTGGATGAAGCTTATTCGTGGTAAGACCATGAAACCTCATCAAACAGGTGTGTAGGAACCCTAGAGCGCTGGTGGGTGGTGAAACCACCATGGATTCAGGCCAGGAGGTGACCGGAGAAGGTGAATGAAACTCACCGGAGCGGAAGAGGAGAGGGAAGGTTCTAGAGAGAACCAGCGATATAGAGATAGAGAAGAGGGTCGGTTGTGTGAGGAATGAGAAGGGTTTTGGGGGGGGGGGGGGGGCCGTTGGGTTTAATT